>JAPVRG010243207.1:693-10762 GCA_029783565.1 Rhagoletis cerasi
AATTCTTATTTTTTCGCCTTTCAAACTTTTTTTTTCATAAAAATTCCAATAAAAATATGGTGGCACGGCCAGATGTTTACCCAAAGACAATTATAAAATTAATTTGTGTATTAAAATTCGAAGTAGTTCACGTGGAGAACTTGAACATACTAATTCTTTTATGAATTGAGCAAATTTATACAAAACACTCAAATACAAAAATGGCTACGTGAAGAGCATTGAATAGAATATTTCCTCTTTGAATAGAAAAAAGTCATATAAAACACTCAAATCCTAAATGTCCAAATCCACAAATGTCTACGTGAAGAGCATTGAAGAGAGTATTTCCTCTTTGAACAGAGAAAATGCTCAAATCGTAAATTTTCGAGTATAAAAAAATTTATATGAAGAGGATTGAATAGAGGTTTTGATATTTTATTAGAAGAATTAGCATATCTGAAAAGTGATATTATTGTATCGAAAAGTATCTCGTTAATACTAAGTATTGCATTGCCATTTCCCTGCGTTCAGAGCAGAGACGTTTTAAGAAATACTATTTCGTCTACGTCCAGAGTTTTCGATATTTTATAAGAGGAAAAGGTATATTTAGAAACTTCCAATATTGGGTGTCAAAAACACTTATTATTATTATTTCAGATGATAATAATAATTTTTTTTCGTATTTGGAAAAACATACATGTGAGTTCATTACGCGAAAAAATGGAAATATTTCGGAACTGAAATATTTTTTCTTCGCTGCTCGTAAACACTGATGAGTTAAATATTTTATGAAATTCAATTTTTATTCGAAAACAAAGTCCTCTCTCATTACCTACTAAAATCTGAAATGGTATGGATAAAGAGTATTCTTGAGAGGAATCCGACTTCGAAAAGAGGAGGAGTAATTTCTACACAGAAAAATGTATAGAGGTATATAAATATATAAAGTATTTTTCTTATCTATCGAAATCCGAAAAGGTATGACTGAAGAGTGTTCATGATACGTCTACACGTTCTAAACCCCTATTAGAATATATTCTCTTTATTCAAAGCTTTATAAAAGTCTACGTGTATAGCCTTATAAAACCTTTATAAAATCTATTATTCAAGCTTAGAGTTTTGTGTTATCCGGGAAAGTGTGCTCGAAATGTCTTTAACACGGAATGCATAGCTCCGTCATTAAAAAAATTTATTAAAAAACAGAGCAAGTTCTTAACCACCTTAAACTTGCACTTTATTTTACTAGAATTTAATGGGCTATAAAACTGCATACCTAAATTTTTTCTATAAATTAAAAAAAATTATTTTGGTGAATATTTTTCGAAAAAATTTCAAATTTTTCTTATGGAATGTTTTTTTTCGTTTTGGGGGAACCCCATAATTGTTTTAAGCTAGTTCTTATTATGCAACATTTATTAACAGGAACAGGAGAATCGATTTTCTTCTAAATTTCTACTTTCTCTACATTTTGAACTAAAAATTTTTATACAAACAAATAAAAGTTCAAAAATAAGGCTCGACAAGGCTCTTCTATATCTCATCCGCTTTCATTTAAGAAAAATAAAAACTAATAAAATCAGTTGAAAAATGAAGGCTCTGGACTGTTTTGAACAGTAAATTCTAATTTGGCAACACTGTGCGCTGGCCCACAGGGCATTTTTTTCCCCATTATATTATAAATATTTATTTTTGCGTGTAGATACATATGTTTGTACTCACCGGCTCAAGTCGCTAGTGCGTATACGTATCATTATTTGAAAGTGAATTTCGTAATTTTCATTAGGGCAGCAAATTTGTTGTACTTTTTCATTATATTACAGATACTTTTCACTCAACTGATATGCCTACAGACATATGTACATATGTAGATATAAATGCAGGCATTTGCAATAAAACATTGATTTTTTATTTTGTGTGCAGAAAATTCACATAACGGAAAAGAGTCAAAAACCTGATACTGAAAATATGAAATAAATGAATATGAATTAAGTAAAATTGGATCGAATTCATAGCAATGCTTAAGTGTAGGTTTTCCTTACTCGCACGTAAATATGTATGTATATAAACAACGCAGTATACATGGGTCTTGAATGTATTTATAATATTTTTTTATAACACATAGGTATATGCAAGTATGTAAAAGAGTTGTGCATAAATGAATGAATTTAATGTACGCACATATGTATGAACAGACGTATATGCACATATATTTAAACATATTTATTGACATATGTATGCTGAAATATCTATACAGCTATCAAGGCGTTGTTGCTGCTGGTAGCTTTGACCAAATGCGGTCGAGTTTCGAGCTGGTCAGACTTGTTAGCTGCAAGCAAACCTAATTTTCTGACAGCGAATATACATACATACATATATGAGTATATTGATATGTGTGTATAGAAGTACATACATATGTATGTACATAGACATATGTATATATAAATTAAATTTATAGTGTGTATACACACATTTCAATGCTTTCATATGTGTTTGCATTGCTAAGATGTATGCTTTTAAGCATTTAAGTATTTGCTGATGTTAAATAATTTTTAAAATTGGATTTTTATTCCATAATACATATGAACGGTTTCACCTATCAATTTTCAAATATCAAAAATTCCTAACGAAATTGTGTCAATTTACCCCCCCCCCCCCTTATTCATAAAAAAATAAAATAGCTTTAAAAGAGGTTTATAAATTGAAAAATTTATGAAAATGTCACTTTATAAACCTCTTTAAACCTATTTTATTTTTTATGAATAAGGGGGTTAAATTTTAACAGGCTGATAATCTTAAAATTGATTAGTAAAACTGAGCTATATTCACATAAAATGGTTTGCACACGAACGTAGTAAAGCTGATTTAACGCGAAGTTTAGAAAATCTCTGTCAAATTTTCGACCTTCACTTGCTTCCACAGACTGTAAATAGATTTTTTTTTTTTTGATTTTAAGATCAAAAATACATATACTGAAAAAATTGTCCACTCTCCCTTATTGAAGATACCATTGGAATTCTCTCTCGCAGCAAAATATGACTTCATCAAGACTTGAAATAATTTTGCTTTTATTGCTTTGAGCAAAAAATAACGATTATATTTTAAAGGTGTTATTTTTGGATCGTCGATTGATGATTTTAGTTCTTATTTTTTTGTATGACTTTTCGGGATTTTCCGGAATTTTTAGAATTTTTTCGGTCCATTCAGGATTTTTCGTACTCTATTTCGGACTTTTCAGTATCTTTCGGGATTTTAAAAGTTGTAGACTTTCTCGGATTTTCTTCTGATATTTTTTTAGATTCTTTCTTAGGTATTTTTTTGGATTTTTTCTAGATTTTTCGGGATTGTTTGGGACTTTTTTAAACTTTTCTGGATGTTTTGGGAACGGTTTTAGGGATTTTATTTCAAACTTTCCAAAATTGTTTAGGTTCAAAGGTTGGAGATTTCTTAGCAATATTTTCCAAAATATCCTTGAAATTTTTCCAGGATTGTTTTTGAGACTTCCAGGTATTGCCATTGGGACTTTATTTGAATTTTTTCCTAATTTTTTTCGTGACTTTTTCGGATATTCTCGGTACAGTGTTATTTATTCGGGATCTTACCGGAACTTTTTGTATTTTATTTCGGACACTTGCATATTTTTTCTATAGCCATGCGGAGTGTTTCGCGTACATTCGGAATTTTTCGTATTCGATTTCGGACTTTTTAAGATTCGTCGGAATTTCCAGTAAAATTTTCCGAGGTTTTTTTAGAATTCCTTTTTTGAAGCTTTTCGGGTTTTTGATTTGGAGTTGTTTTCGTGAACTTTCTGAAATTTTTTGGGACACTTTGTAACTTTTTTGAGACCTGCCCGGATACTTTTCGGGATTTTACTTATTTGATTTAAGATTTTTCGGGATTTTCCGGGTCTTTTCAACTGCAAAGTTATATTGAAATGACTTACTTTAAATCTTAACTATTCTTTGTGTCTGCTTTTTTTTATATTCATGAGAAGATGGGTGTTACTCACACATTCCTCTTAAATCTTGGTGCTATGAATATATTTTATAAAGTACGCAATCTTAATGAAATAGTGGTTATCCTCTACTTATATTTGTGTCTTCCGAGTAACCGCGTTCGTCTTTACTGTATTCCAGGCTAAACATTCTACATTCGCTTATTTCAGGTACACCTGGATCGCATGAAGAACGGGCGTTCTCGAGATTGTCTAGCACAAGCTTAACATGTGCCGAAGCCTTTTTTGACTTCGAGTGCACTTTAACAACATCCTACCGGTAGTCGTACGCTTAGGGTCAAAACCGACCAAATCAGGTTTATCTATTTCATGCTCTGTGACAGAATTTTTATTGTAGAGTTCGGTTTCTGATTATCCTTTATGGCATGATCCAAGGATATAATAATTTAGCAGACTTAGAGGCGATGGATGCTTAACTGGTTCCGAGTCCCTCATAACACTAATCATAGCGTTCCCAGACTGCCTGCAAGTAGCTCTTTCCCACTCATATGCACTCACGGGGTAAAGTAGACAGAAGAAAAGACCAGTAAACATTTACATAGATGAACCAAAGTTTGTCGGAAGAGTTGGTTGAGGTTTTTTATTTATATTTAAATTTAGGGTACGAAACCATTGCGAGTTGGCAAGCGACAATGGATCTTCATAAGTTCTTTGACGAGATAGGTCGTGATTGAAAAATACAGCTGCCTCACCTGTGCGTAAATAAGTGAAAAGTAAGTATCGCCCATATTGAAAAAAGTCTCTGCAATATATTTTGTCGTATTGTGGGGCTAGACTCCAATAAAACACCACACGTTTATACCAATATGTTTTTTGACAGCGGAAACTAATAATAAACACATATCTTTTACTCTTCCAACCACCCTCATATTGAATACAAGCTAGATTTTGCAATTTTGTCTCCACTTTATGTATACATTTTTTTCTTATTTACCCAAAGTGAATGCTTTGTATGGATAAAGCAAAAAGTGGGAGAAATTAAATTGCATGAAATTGTCACTTTGGCATTGCAAGCATGTTTACCCGCTCTTCGTGATGCGGCTATGCTTGGAAATTGAAAGATATTAAATTTTAGCTATGAGCAAGACGTTGTTGCGCACTTTCGACGATGTAGACAAACAAATATTTTGACAGTTATACGAGAGTAGTAGTGACAAAAATTCAACAGCACAAACGTGCAAATAAAAATTGTAACGGTATTATCAAATGCAAGTTTTTTATAGTACCAAAATTTTGTTGCTTAGCTTATCAACTTGTAAATTTCTTGCAATGAACACTTTCAAAATCCCAAACACTTCCATTTACTTCACCACAAAGCAATTTCACTGTTAAAGTCTTCAATATTTTAGCGTAGCGAAATGAAATGCTTTGTTCGAAGTACATATAACAAAAGATGCTAAATGAAGTGTGCAATAAAAGTTCAAACGACGAAATAAAATTCTATTATACCCACCAAATTAAAAGCACTTTTATTATTTTATGAATATTACTCGCCGGTATCTCGTCTTGGCACCTTTAAAAAGCAAGTTTGTGGCTTAAGTCTTTTGATTTTAGTGGCAAAGTTTATAGAATGACAAAAATTATACAAACTGTAGCTCAGGTGTTTTTAACTTATTCATACATATTTTTAATTCACAAAATCGCATTAAATTATGTGTCAAAAATAAATCAAATATTTAAGTATAAAAAATGCTTATTCCTAGTAATGAGTTGTCATGCCATAAGTTTCATGCCTTACAATTTTTATTTAATCACAACTAAAGTAATTTTTCACACTTTTTAGCTTGCACTCAAATTTAGGCTATTAGTCATGGAAATATAAACAATACATTCTTCGGCCTTTAAAAAATTGGCCAAACGTTCCGGTTTGTTCGAATTTCTGAAGCCCAACTCTATGAACTAACTATACGCACAGACTTATTTCGTCTTATCTATAGTATTGTGCAATCGACTCTCGAAATGTTGTCTTTCGTGCAGGGCACAATTTTTATGAAAAATATGGCGGCATGAGTTTGAAATGTTGTAGAGAACAAAAATCTGAAAATGGAAAGTATAGTTTTCTTATTTCTTTCCCATCAATAAAGCAAGCTATCTGTCGGGGTTTGTTAAGATTTCTTCAAAACATATATTCTCGCCACACACCATGACGGGTAGACAACTGCCACAAATTTATGAAGAATCCATCGATGGGCCTACTTCAGAGCATTGAATATCATTTCTGGTAACTGATAGGTAGGTATTTGTGAGTGCCTTTGGCAGGCAGCGGTAAACTTAGGCCCAAATCGTAAGGCCCGTAGTGATACTCAACATGAAATTTAATTCCCCCATGCTGAACCACCGCTGTACTTGGGTCATCAAAATATGGCGACCCAAGCTGCTGCAACCTTCTGCATGTATGAAGGGCAATTGCCCATTAAATCTCCGGATAAGCCTCTATTGCTTAGAGATTCGATAGGTCGTACTCTTTTACATTTTTTAATTTCTAAAGCATATACAAATTTTTTCGAAAGCAGCTTGCTTGTGGCAAAACCCAATGCAATGTGTTCTGTTTGATATGACTGCAAAGTTATTGCATATGGTCGTAAATGGAAAGTTTTCACAAGCACCGAGCTATTTTGTACAGGCGAAACTACCTAGAATAGAAAAGTGGGCCAACGAGAATGGGGGCTTAAATCCATGCAAAAGGAAACTTTTACTATTCACTAGAAAATACAAAATGTCTCCATTAAAAGCACCAATGCCAAGGGAATATCGAACTTACGATCTGAAAAATATCTTGGACTTCTACTTATGCGGATATATGCATGTACGGAAAGCTACGACAGAACTCTATACCTGTGCAGGTACTATTGTGCGTAAAAGGCGCATATCCTTCGTTACATTGGCTGCATTGTGGCTTACACTACATTTCACACAATGACATTTGACGCCATTTGTAAAAATTAAGGCACATTATGACATTACTTTTGCGCCACCTGTTACATACATACATCATGGGAACGCAAAGTGCGGCCGGTGCTGTTATAAGACTACATAAATTATTCAACTGGAAAATTAATCGCTCTTATCACACCCGAATTTTGCCAGACGCAAAGAACGGACTATTGCGTGCCAACCCAAACCTTTGACAAATAAAATAGAAATCCCTAGCAGCAATCATTGGACCTAGGATATTCCAGCACGGATCCCAATTAGATAACGAGTAAGCAGGCATGCACTCAAAACAAGTAGTACCACAAAAGGCGTTCCATCTAATAGACCATCGCACAGGAAACTGTTCACCGTTTAGGGACAAGAGCAATCGCACAATACTATTTACATTTACTCAGTTGCCACTGATCATTTAATGTAATGGCAGAGCAGTTTACTCTTCGCCTGGTATGAGTGGCGAGGCATGTGGACATATGTATTGGGCAATAAGATCACGCTTTTGCCGTCTTGGAAGAGATTGCAAGCCCAAAATACAAGAATTATTATTCTAAAAAGCCATTGCAAGATGAAAACAGCTACACAGCTGCAATACGACAAAATTCATATGGCCAGAATAACTCTTGAAAATATCTCGGAGGTTTCTTACATGGAACAGAGGAGAAATTTTCTTGGACATGGGTCTGCTGGTAGGTTAGGTGGATGTGCACGCACAAAAACTACGTGTGCTTTTTTATGACTTTTTCAGGAGCTACGAAAAACGAAGAAGAGTCTGAACCCGTTGGCGTTGACTCTGCGAATGTCTCGTACTTTGGAGGAGGAGGAAACTGGGATTAACGGATGAAGAAAACCTTGGGGAGCTGACTGATATAGCGAGGATAAAGATGCGGCAGTTGCTCAAATTCGCCAACTCCACTTCAACGTAACCTCACCTTTGTCGACTTAATAGATGTAATGGAAATTCAAAAATGCTAAAAACGTCATTTTCCAAGTATTAGGTTCAATATAAAATTTTAAGGATCATATTTTGATTCTGCCATCATCTATATCTAATATATAAAAGAGAGTGACGTTAGTTACTAATCTTATAACTCAAGAATGTCTGGATCGATTTCAATGATTCACACCAATTCGGACTGGTCTCCGGCCAAGCAAGAAGAATACCCAAGAAAATTCCCGGAAAAAAATTATAAAGAAAATTCATTTTCCCATACATTTTGTATGGAGCGATTTTACGACGCTATCTTGATGATCGATAACGTCAATACCGTACATCCGATTGTGGAAACACGCACACCAGCGTGTTCATCTCGGAGAGGAGCAGGTTCTGAGATATATTTTAAATAGGGTTGTCACCTGTTTGAAAAGTCAAATTTAATAACGTCAATACCGTACATCCGATTGTGGAAACACGCACACCATCGTGTTTGTCTAGGAGAGGAGAAGGTTCCTAGCCATATTTTAAATAGAGTTGCCACCTATTTTAAAAGTCAAATTTAATTAAATTTACATAAGTTATATGAAATATTAAAATATGGATATCGAACGGTTTCTCGGCAAGCAGAAGGTTAGTAGCTATATATTTAAGAGAGTTGCCACCTGTTTGAAAAGTCAAATTTAATTTAATTATACACAAGTTATATGAAATATTAAAATATGGTTGTCAAAAGGTTCGTTTCGGAGAAAAGGTTCTTAACTATATTTTTAAGAGAGTTGCTATCTGTTTGAAAAGTCAAATTTAATTAAATTATACGAAAGTTATATGAAATATCAAAATATGGGTGTCAAACGAAAGAGTGTTAAGAAATATTTAGTTTGAACATATTATACATGGTACACATTGGCAACGAAGTTCAATAGAAGGAAACTGGGACAATTCTTCCAGAGCACCCTGATATATATTGGTCCGATGCTTTGGGATATGTGTGTAATGTTTATCTAAATAACGCCGAGTGCTAATATACATTATTCTTAACTTTACAAACCGTCGACGTAGTAGAAGGGCTTACTTGAGAAGGATACTGCATAAGTGTACTATACCATAACTGTTTGTAGTAAATGCATTTCTATAAAATTTTACTACATAAAAACATAGGCCGTAGTCATAGTCGAAAAATTGAAAATTATGTCAAAAACTGCTACTAACTTTAGAGTAGACTTTATCTTAACTGTGACTACGAGATGTTGTTGTTAAATTCATTAAAGCTGCATTTTCAACTACAAGCATATGGAAAAGTAGTAAGCTACGGTGGGGTGAAACCCACGGGTAAAAGCTAGTAACCCTATAAAAATAATCTCTCATTTATTTTCTCTCATTTTTCATTTTTTTTTAAGATTTACTGTATCTTAGGATTTTTTAGAGACCGTTACGATTATAACTCCTATTATAAAAATTGCTAGGAAGAATAATTTTTCGATCTTTATCCCTCGAATTGAAATTTGCAAATTATTTTTTTATTAAAAAACTGGAAAATATGATTATTTCATATCTTTATACTAAAATTTTAAATTTAAAAAATACTTCAGATTTTTTTAATATTACTTCTGATTTTTATTTAAAATATTATTATTTGAAAAAATTTTTGATTTTTATAATAAAAAAATATAAGTAAATACGAATTACACATACGCTTATTTCGAAAGTTTTAAATAAAATACGGAAATTTTTCAAATAAAATTATTATTATTAAAAATTTATTAAATTTTCGAAAAGTTAGTTTGGGGTATTCACACCTGCCTGGTTATCAGGTTATCAGGTTATCTGGTTATGTGGTTTTATTATACCTTTCATGAACAAGAAATGGTATATTAACTTTGGTCCGCGCCTAAAAAATTGTAAGTACCAGAAGAAGCAGAGATAGACCCTTCAATAAGTATGCCGATATGATCAGGTTGACGAGTTGAGTTCATTAAGCCATGTCCGTCTGTCTGTCCGTCTGTCTGTTTGAACGCAAACTAGTCCCTCAGGTTTTGAGATATCTCGATGAAATTTGGTATCGAGATGTATTTTTGTATTATATTAGACATTTGTCGGAGCTGGTAGGATCGGGCCATAGCATATATCTCCCATACAACCGATCGTTCAGATAAAAGGTTTTTGGCCATTTCTCCCTCAGTTTGGAAGATTAAACCATGAAACTTGGTGAGATA
>JAPVRG010243208.1:4188-14956 GCA_029783565.1 Rhagoletis cerasi
ACCATGAAACTTGGTGAGATATTTGCTAATTGATCATCAAATGTTCGTTCAAAAAATCAGTAAGATCGGAGCTATATATAATATATATCCCATACAACCGATTGTTCAGATAAGAGGATTTTGGCTATTACTCACTCATTTTAGAAGATTGAAACATGAAGCTTGGTGACATATTTGCTAATAGATCATGGAATATTTGTTCAAAAAATCACTAAGATCGCAGCTATATATATTACTAGCATATCCAGCAGACGCAAGCCAGCAAGCAAATTAAAATCAGTTTTTCAGTAGTTACTATTTACATTGATTTGCGCGTGTTCATGAAAGGTATGAAGCCCTCGGCACAGCCGAAGACAGCCTCTCCTTACTTGTTTTTACTTATCATTTCGGCCATTGATTTTGAAATGACTTGCTCAAGAAAAAAATAATAATTGCAACCACTTCCTGTTTCACCAGCAATCTAAGTGAAAAATGATTTTTGTTCCTTCTGTCAATTTCCATATTTAGATAATGAGGCGTATTCTTGTTTTCGTACGAATCGAAAATTTGAAATTTTTGTGTAGAAAATGATAGGAAAATTTCACGATTTTCGATTCGTACGAAAACAAGAATACGCCCCAATGTTTTCGTGAAACTATTTATTTATTATGCAAAATTAAAAGGTACTTAGAATTCTGTGGCATTTTGTTAAAAAAACGTATCTCGAGGTATGTAATTTTCCCTTCAAAGCAATATTTTATTGGCTTTCCAAACAATATTTTAACGATTAACTATCCACAGATTAACTTAAGTTACCCTTTTAATAGAAGCTTAATAAAAATACAAGATTTTTCAAGGGAAACTTATTATTTTTCAATTCAAAGTCAAACCTTCTAAGGTCACTTAAGTTGCTTAAATAAAATGCCACGAAATTTACTTTTAAAGTAGTTGATTTCCCAACAGGGTGTATACAAATATATGTAGTACGTACACGTACAATCAAACGGTCGTAGTTATGTGCATACAATTAACGGATTTGTGGAGACTTGAGTTGCTGTTCAAAATACTTGTGCAACTGGAAAAGTCATTTACATTTTCCATTTATAAATGCAGAAGAAGAGCAGGGTGTCTTGGGAAAGTCACTCTTGTAAGCATTTTCTTGCTTTGGGCTTCTTCAATTGAACTGTGCTGTTGACTGAAATATTGAAATAAGTCGATTTAATTTGATTTAGACTGCACTTTTCTTGTTGGAAGCTCAACATTTTAACAAACTTGACTAATTAGGGAAAAGTGGAAGCGTAATTATTTATATTAAATAAACATTTCCATGTCATTGGCACTCTCCGTTTAATAGGCTTCATTCGTGGCATGCGGTAGCTGAGTTGGCATTCTTCTTCAATCACTTCCGAATAATAGTCGCTTATACGATCGCTCCATTGCTGTACTGGTATCAGAAATCAAATTGTATATATTAATTCGAAATATCATAGTCAAACATATCTACATATATTGCAGCAATCGTTTACATATGCGGCTACTCAGAAGAAAAAATTACACTAAATAAAATAAAAAATCACAGGGTATGAGAAGAGTTAAAATAACGTAAGCGACATTTTTTTCAAAATTGTCTTTTTGATGCAGACATGCATCTAGATGCTCTAGGAGCATTTCTGTATCAAAAAGAAAATTTTGAAAAAATGTCGCATACGTTATTTTGGCTGTTAGGGCTCGATACGTACATTTCCTACCAGCTTAAAAACATTTTGGTGTAGTTGCAAATCCCCCAGAAACATTTTAATTATTAATTTGCATTGAAAAGTTTTACGACTTTAAGACATTATGACGCTTTTGACATTTTGTTAACCCCTATGTATGGTCCCGAAATCCCCTTAAAGTATACTTACTGTTTTCTTTTTTTATGGCCACGTCCGGGCCTAATCTTGCTTAAAACTCTGCGACTAGACTCTAAAGAGTGTAAAACCGGCTAAGTCTTCATAAAGTACACCTCAGCACTAATTGGTCCTCAATTATTCGACTGCGGATTGTTTTACATAAGTACATATGTCTGCACTGAAGACACGAAGTTTCTTACTTACATATGTATGTATGCACGCTGAGGAGCAAAAATGCAACAATTGTTTTTAAAATGTAGTCTGGTAAAAAGAAACTTGGTGTATATTTTGTTTTCCAATAAATTTATTTGTGCTGTGTTTAATATAGCCGTTTTCATGGATAGTATATAAAATAAAATAACCAGCATTTCAAATTATAAATTTAATAAGTAAGTCAGGCGGAGCAACTCAATTGTTACAATTATGCATCGGGCCTGAAAAAGTGAATTGTTCATATGATGTCTGTACTTGGCCTCAACTCATTGATTCCTTTGGCGGATTAGCATAGTTTTCTAATTGTCGTTTTAAGTGGCTCCACAAATTTTCTATTGAATTTAAATCCGGACATATTTGTTCTCAAAAAAAAAAAAAAAAAAAAAAAAAAGATTCTTTAAATCCGGACTTTGTGCAGGCCACTTCACTCCATTTTTGCAAAATTGCGCTAATTCAGCCAATTTTTACAATTTTTGCCATATGTTTACGATCATTATCTTGTTGAAAAATTATCTTATCCTCTGGGATGCGGGGCATTTCAACAGCAGCGGGTAAATTATCCTGCAATATTTTAAGGTAGTATTCCTTATTCATAACTTCCTTAATGTATTTTCACCACAGGGCCCACTGATACAACCCAATATCATCAAACTGCCACCAACCACCATTCTTTATTGTTTGTTTAATTGGGTGAGCTTGGAGTGGGCCAGAGTTGTTGCATCAGAACATGAGCGAACATCTAACTGAAAACGGTTAATCTTTGCGTCGTCCGACCAAATTACCTGTAAAATGTTAGCGTAACGCTGTACTCTACTATACAACTTAAAGAATATGAATTTATCCGTTTGCAGTCATCGATAGTCAGTCCTTATATCTGCGATGGAAGGCTTTTCCCGTTTGCACATTTATGGAAGAGAGCGCAGGCTTTTTCATTTTCCCTTTGCCTTGTACCCAGTTTAATGCACGTCGCAGCGACCAAATACTTGCTTTTTGCTCCTAAAGAGGCAGTTCAGCCTTTGCAGTACTGAGTTTGTGGTCTCTCGGCTCCTTTATTGTTCAGACCTTGCAAATCATTTGTATTTGCCATCCACGAAACAGACATGTGACTGACTTTAAGTTTTTTGGTAATTGCACGAGTCGACTGACCCAAATCAAGGTATTCCATTATATATTTTTTTTTAATTTCCTGGCTTAAAGACCACATTTGGCCAAAACACAAATGATGTGCGAAAAGTAATACGAACCAAAATAAAAAAATGACCAGGGACCGTAATCATTATGAGTTCTATCAAAAAAATTGATATTTAATCATTATTTCAAGATTTTAAAATGTACGATAAATAATAACAATAAATTTCTGAGTGTAATTGTATTGCTCAGAAATATAAATTATGTGTCGATTTATATTTTTTGATCAAAAAGCAAACTTTATTTTTCGAGCGCTATTTGTTCGCTCTGAAACAATGATTATTTTATGAGTTTTATCTTTTTCATCAAAAATAATGATTATGTTTTGAGTTATATTTTTTTGATCGAAAATAAAACTCATTTCTTGAGCGTTATTTCATCTCTCAGAAATAAAAATTAAATTTTGAGTTTTATTTTTTGCAGATCGAAAAACTCAAAACGCCGCACCGCGTTTCTAATAAGTGTTTAGCGGTAGATATTTTTTGCTTTGCACTCGTCAAAAATTACAACAAATTTATCAGACGTATACATATGTATGTACATATATTAGCATATAAATTGGTTGTAACTTTTAGTGGACATATTGATGAATGCATAGCAAAAAATATTTACTACTAAAGACTTATTAGAAAAGCGTTGTGGCTTTTTGAGTTTTTCGGTCTTCTTCTTCTTTATTGGCGCTGTAACCGCCTAAGCGATTTTGGCCGAGTCCAAAGCAGCACGCCAGTCATTTCTCTTCTGTGCCAACTGACGCCAATTGGATATGCAGAGGAGGCCTTCCTCTTCCTCTGTTACCAGCATTGCGACCCGATATGCCGAAAAAAAATAAAACTCAACATTTAATTTTTATTTCTGAAAGATGAAATAACGCTCGGGAAATGAATTTTATTTTCGATCAAAAAAATAAAATAAAAATCAAAAAGTAATAATTTTCGATGAAAAAATAAAACTCAAAAATAATGATCTTCACTGATCAAAAAAATAGAACTTACAAAACAATCATTATTTCCGAGCAAAAAAATAACACTCGAAAAATTTGTTTTATTTTTGATAAAAAAATTAAACTCGATATATTATTACATATACATATATTCTGAGCGATTAATAAAAATCAAAATTATTATTAGTCATAATTTTTATAGACATCGCCCAAAAATTTTTAAATCGTAACAGATTCATATGGAACATACAAAAACATGCACATATGTACATATATGTACTCGAAAATGTTCTACAATATTTGGAAGATTTTGATTTTTTGTATTGAAAATTTTAAAATAATAATTATTTTCGTTGCCTGAAAATGACAATAGAAGCAGAAGTATTTTGATTTTAAATGGCGGGTGCAAAATTGTAACTGTAAAGTTTTATTTCGTTTCAGTATATAATGTTGCCAAATAGCATGCAATTTTGGCAATTTGCTTAATCATTTCTGGTCTTGAGTTCATAAGTTAATATTTAGAAAGCTTAGAAAATATAAATTTAAAGCAATCAAAATAAAGCTTTTGGAAATATTTCATGTTGTTGAATGTTATTACCAAGGCGAATTTATACAAGGTGGTGTTGGGAAGGCAGCTGACTTTTTCGCCGTGGTGAGCGTTACGTCAAAATGATGTGTTTGTTGTAATTTGACAAAACGAATTCCGAATAATTTGTTAGTGTAATTTTTTACTTATATACGGCTAACACCACCTTGTATTATTGCACCATGGTTATTACATTTTTGCTTCTCAGGGGGCCAATTCTATGAAATGCTGAAGTGAAAATGAAAAATTCAAATTAAAATTTTAATTTTTCACTTTATCCTTTTAAGCGATTCTCGATGATTTAAGGCTTTTCCATGAAGATTCCGCAAGTAATACATTTGTAAATTATTTTTAGTAAAATATAATGATATTCTTTATAAAAAGATTATGTTTTCAGCAAAATACGTAACTTATCTTTTTCACAGCCTCAAAACTATGAAAAAAATTTTTCTCAGTAAGAGCTTTTTGACAAATAATTTAATTTTCATTTAAAAACAGAATCGTAATTTCATGTGAAGTAATGAAAAATGTTTTCACTTCACGTTTTCACAGAACAGGAATTGGCCCCCAGGTATATGCAGCTACCCAGTTTGAATTACAGATAGACAATTTTTTTTGATTTCATTGCGACTGCAGCTTTTCGACATCTAACTTTTGTCGCATATTGCAAACTTTGGTGGCAACAAAGTAGTGGTTCGAGTCAATGTTGAATGCACGAAAGGAATGCACGTCAAGTACATCAATTTGATCAGGGGACATTCAAGTGACATTATGCATGTTTCATTCTTGGTGTCTGATACCAATCCGACTGTTAGATCAAATTTGCCTTCTTTGCCCATTTTGGCATCGAAATCACCAAGCATGGGTTTTAACATACATAGTAGTGGGGCAGTGCATCTATGTATGTATGTTTCTTCAAGTAGTAGCTTATAGGATTGCTCTTTGTCTCATCGTCTTTTCTTCCGTCGGGGCGTACGATGAAATCAAGCTATGTTAGCAAACTTGAATTTTATGCGAATTGTGGCCATCCGTTCGCTGATGAGGATGAACTTGGTGACGTGCTGCCGTAGACTCAGTCCAACCACAAATCGCACACTAAATTTGTGCACCGTTTCATACCCGCCGTGATAAACATTTAATTCTTCATACGTTTTACGGCCATGCTCCGCCCGTCGAATTTTCTATAATGTGATATTAGCTTGGGGATGCTATTCCGGGGAACATACATACATCTTTCTTAAAGACGGTCCGGTCATCGCAGGTCATTGTGCATACCTACAAAAGAATCAGATGTTTCCCAGAAACGCCTCGGAGCTGAGATCACCTGATTTCAATTAGAGGGTTACACTCAATTGACCTTATTCATAAAAAAAAATTGATTTAAAAAGCTTTATAAATTGACGTTTCATACATTTTACAATTTATAAACCTTTATAAAGTTATTTTATTTTTTATGAATAAGGCCAAATATCTACATATAAAAGTCTTTACAAAGACTCTGACGACAACAGCAAAACAAAGTTGTATTAAGTGTAGATTTAATGATCAAAACGCTTTGAAGTGTTAAAATGTCGTATAACCTTCGTAATTGAGTTAATTGAATGCATATTTTACCAATTTTAAGTTTATTTTAATAATTTTAGTCGCTTTTTACATCCCTACTTCTTTCATATCGTGATTCAAAAACACCATGTAAAATATTTTGACAGGATACCGTATCGTTTTGACAGGGTATCGTTCCAGGCAGAAGAACATTTTTTTCACTTGTAAGTATGCCCAATGTTCCAGGTACATACATAAACATAAATCGAGAGTCCTAGTTTCGATTGTGGAAGTGGTCAACGCTGGGAAGGGTATCTATTCGAGGTGTTTTTTGTACGGGCGAATCTCAATCTAGCGGGTAGTACGCGTTGGGAGAATACGTCTACGTTCAACCAACTTTACCGACTATGTCACAGTAAATTAATACAAATAAATTAATGATTTGTAACTTTTACTGGTGGAATTTATACAATCACAGCAACAATTAGAGCTATTAAGCTATGCATAAATGAGTGGTAAATACCATGCAATTCCTGGAAGTCGCAAAAGAAAAAACGTCATTTAGGTAAATACATTTGTTCCAACAGCAATACATTTGTACATACAATCGAGAATAACACCAAACACTTTTTAACAAATATGCATGCATTTATAAAAAAAAAAACATAAGTACATAAATATATGCATTTGTGTATAACATACATACATACATATGCATAAAATTCAAAAAATATAAAAGTAAATGAAAGAAAACTTGCGACATTTGAAGAATTGATTGCCTAATTAACTGTTAAGGGGCAAAAATTAAATATGCGGATGCGTTTAAACCACACGCAACTAATTACCGCAAGCATTAAAATTATAATAATAACAAACATATTTAGCTTAAATTGCATACGAATACAAAAATAGATAAATTTAAATCATAAATTTTCTTACAGCAGACGAAAGCGTATTTATGCATGCAGGCGATCTGCTCAGATCTGGTTGATACTTTCGATTTCATTAGCCACAGTTCGAGCTGTTACAAAAGTCAATGGCTGCAAAGTGAAATCAGCTAGCATTCACCAAAAAAGCTTGTAAAAAGACCAGACTATTGCTATAAGCAGTATGTAAATATGTATGCCATTATGTGTATATGTACGTATACCCAAAACAGATGGTCACACGCTTCGACTAATGGCGATGCAACAGTTGGCCATTGGCCGCGTAGTATGAACCATAGTAGCAGGTTTGTGACACAAGCGGCTAAAGTTCATTGACATCAACAACAAAAAAATTCAGCGTTTTTGAACACAACTTATTTGTTAATAAAAACGTACAAGTTGGTGGAAAATGTAAAGTTACGAAAAGCTCACGCCATAAGTTTATCGTACAAATATGTATGCATATACATACATATGACGAAAAACGCTTAAAAATTCATAGAACTTGCTCAAAGCTTGAGGAAACTAATAAAACTGTTTATTTAGGAGTAACTGTAGCATTGAGAAGAAAGTACTTAACCGTATTTTACTTAAAACATTCACAATTCAATTTGTAAAGCTTCAGCTCTTCGTCGACCAATAAAAATCACTTTTACTTTCTTAAAAGTATAATTACGCACACGCTTTGTGCTAATGGAAAGTGTTTCGCTTTGTAATCTGAAACAGGCTGCCATAAGCCGCAGTTACAGTTAATAATAACCGTTTCAATTTATTTTTTTTCGACCGTGGCAATGCACTCAAAAATCGATTAAGTTATGTAAACGTCATAGCGGTCATATTGAGATTTTGTGAGCTCGGAACTTAATTTTCAACCAACTGCGTCAACATTTTTTTTTTATTAAATAGGAGTAGTATATTGACCTTTTTATTGGTTCGCTTTTGAACCTTCTTTTTCGCCTGTGGGCAGTAAAACGTAGCTAAAAATTAATTTGTTACTGTTATTAAAAAGGGATTAGAGTGTCAACATTCTGTGTATCTAAAAGAAATTGTAATTTAGTGTGTTTTCGCTATCTAATTGAAAATATTGTCGCCGCAAAGTGGTCGAAAAATCTAAAAAAAACTTACCAAAATATGAAGACTTTTTGGCAGGGCTGCAAACCGGTTTTGGACCGAATCGGTTTTTGAACCGAACCGCCGCTATTTTCGGCCCTCAAACCGAACCACGAACCGAACCGTTTTTATTTTCAAATCCCAAAACCGAACCGAAAACCAATCTAAAAAATGGTTCAGTTCGGTTCAAAATAAATATCTACTACAGCATTCTTCAAGTTTTGTAATACATGTAATCTGCTAAACTTTTTTTTATTGGCAAAAAACCCTAAGCCAAGATTTTTAGTCTCAGTTCGAAGTTCTGAATATGCATTTTTTGTGTACTTAACTACACCATTTCCTGTTGTAAATGCGAAAGTGTCACATAAAAATGCGAAAGAGTCATTCGTAATTGAGAATAGTCATTTGTAAATGAGAATAGTCAATTGTAAATGCGAAAGAGTCAATTGGAAATGAGAAGACGTTTTTTGAAAATAAGAAAGCGTCATTTGAAAATGAGAATAGTCAGTTGTAAATAGGAAGCCATTAATTAAAAAGGAGGAAACGATAGTGGTAAATGCGATATTTGCTTTATTCAGGTATTATTTTATATATAACAGATAAGTATAACCAACCAGATAAAGATAATAACAAATATTTTAACAATGAAATAATGGCTACGTATTGTATGTAATTATAACGTATTAAGAGCCGACGGGCATGTCTTCCAATGATAAATCGCTTCCGTGGAATGCAGTTGCATGCTGAAATGCTCTCGCACAGTCTCCTCCAGTTACGGTCCCCTTGGCGTCATCTATCAAACTCTGGAGATATTGGAGGCGTTGCTCCACAACATGTGGCCCGTTTGTATGTGGGTTGGAAATGTGCCCCTTAACATACATTTTAATCTTTCCCCAAATTATCTCAATTGGGTTGAGCATGGGCGAGTACGGTGCTAAACGTAGCACTTGTACTCGCCCATCGGAAGCATCGGCAACGGCAGATTCGATTCTGGAGTGACATGGAGCGTTGTCACACACCAGAACCAAATCGTCCAGCCGGTTTCCCTGCTCCTCCCAACGCTGTAGAACTGAACGGATCCATGCTGCACATGTGTCCATCTTGAAAGACCCACTCTGTTGGTCAAGCGACACCACACCTGAGAGGGATATCGCACCTACCAAATGGATATTCGGCCCTCTAGCTGCTGGAAGTAGGTGAATAGCTCTCTGCCCAACCTTAGAGCGTCCTCGGGTATGGCGACAAAACAAATTAAAGTTTGTTTCATCCATATACACTATCTGTTTCCCAGCTCGAATAAACTGGTTCAAGGCCGAAACAAACCCTGCACGCTTCTCCTTGTTGGCCATGCTGTTCATTGTACATGGCTCAGGATGTATACCCTTAGTCGTATACATTTGACCTTCCAGATAGTTTCCTATCGCTGAGCGAGATATTGTTTTATGGTACTCAGTTTGCAGACGTGATTTGATGGCATTCAGGGTAATACTGCAGTTCATCTCAATCCATCCCAAAATTTCGTCTATGTGCTCTTGTTGAAGAATTTTAGGCTTTGTTCCACCTTTTGATTGGTGCCTACCTCTCCCAGATTTCGCCCAATTCCATGCCGTTTTATAGTTGATACCCAAAGTTGTCGCCAATGTGACCCAATCCTCTCCCCGCGTGGCTGCAGCAACGATTCTGCTTCTATCTTCAGCCGTGTTTTTGCGATAAATTTTTCGCACACAATCTTCAGCATCTATAAAATAAAACTTTAATTCATTATATACAAAAATGCATAATTTGAGTTTATATACATACCGTCGATAACTGCACGGCAAATAGGACACGACACGGACATTTCGCGAATAGGCTCAATGCAACTACGATGAAACAAATGGCCACACGGAATCAAACGCACGACCGACTTTCGTTGCATCTTAGCAACACACACGGCACAATTATCTTTAAACTCCATTTGGGGTACGGCACGTTTCAAAGGGGTGTAATTTTTAATTTATTTTTTTTTTTGAGTATCCAAGAGACTTATATATACCTACACACATAATTTTTAACTTACTCGATGTGTATACTTTTTAATCATAAAGTGGTTTCTATTCAAGTATAAGGTAAGGCTTCACCTCTTCGCCTATCTTGCGGTCCATTTTCCGCCGCCCTACAGCAACAAGGAACTCTAGGCGGAAAACATGTATTGACAGAAGGCCCTTTGAGTGCAAGTGGTACAGTAGGTCCTCAGTCTCAAACATTTTCGTATGTCATTAAAGCGTGATATTATGTCCTAATAGCAGACCACGGTTTCAGTGAAAATAATTTATTTTGAAAGGGTTTACTCTGAGTTCATAACTTTACTTTTGTTTCTCATTTTCAAATGACGCTTTCCCATTTTCAAAAA
>JAPVRG010243212.1:0-12197 GCA_029783565.1 Rhagoletis cerasi
GACGTCGCAAGGCCCCACGTGTTCCTTGCCTTGCCCCGTCCATCGCATTTCTTGGATGGCGGTGATGTCAGCCTTTGTCTTCCCGAGGACATCAACCAGCCGGGCAGAGGCACCTTCCCCATTAAGGGTCCGGATATTCCAGGTGCATACCCTCAAATCATAGTCCTGTTTTTTATTTTTCATTGGGCGATGTTTAACGTGGCGGGACCCAAACCCTGCGCACGCGGTGATTTACGCCTTCTCACATTAGCTCGCTCCCAAACGGGTGTTTGGTCGCTACCCAGAGGATACGTGGATATAAATATCCGGACGTTGTGAGCTGCGATTTGAACCGTACGCACAAGAATCACTTCTGGCCATCCCCAGGTGGATGGCAGTCAAAAGTTTTCCCCACTTACGTGGACTTCTGCGCACGGCTCCATCCTTTTTTAAAGCTGAAACACACCCAGCAAAAAAATTGCAATTGTAGGTAATTCAGTTCATTAATTTTTGTTTGTTATATAAATATATATATATGGAATTCAAACATAAAGTGTAGTACGACAAGCTTTTGAGCAGCGTCTGTCAGTAAAACTATTTAAAATACATCGGTAAAATGCTTTAAATGTAGCTTTTTTAGCATTTAATTTAATTTTTATCACTGACATCTCTCTACACTTCTCCACTTGCGCACTTCACTTCATTGACTGACTTCAACTTCGCTGTAAATTAAAAACGCAAAACGTGATTTTTATGCAATGGAAATTTCCGTAGAAAGTAACGGAGAAAGAGAATTTTTGTGTATTCATCCTATTTCTCAGCTGTTTACGATGAAGCATTCTACTTTGCACTGCCCATAATGAATCAAAGAACTGAAATAAATAAAATATTGCTAGATATTCTACTATGCATTAAATGCCTAAAAGAAGGGAAAAAATTGGAAGCCATTATAGGGCAATGCCTTCTAGAACACATTACCACTAGAAGCGATTACCGATTTTTTGCAGGGCATTGACATATTTTATCTGCATTATCTAAACGCTTTGTCGTAAAAGAAGAGGAATCTATCGCTCGAAAAATAGAAGTAGATCTAATCTGGCCACAACCACAATTGTGGTGAAGCTCTGTCGCCGCCAAAATAATTATCTACATAACAGTGCGTGTTAAAATAATTTGACAGCTGTGGCCTTGGTTCGTCATTTTCAATGTGTTCCAAGCTTTAGTGTGGCTACAACAACTACAACGACATTCTACTATTTTTGAGAGCAAATTTTTCGCTTACTCTCTAATTACCGGATCCTATCCGAGTTGTACGAGAAATAACCTATTGGCAGTTACTGCCGCAGCAAACACAAAACGGCGTTGTCAGTGACTGGTTTATTTGACATTCTATTACTTTTGTCTGCATTATTATTGTTGTGTTTTGGGCTTCAGTTACACATATGTTGGCTTTATTTCATATGTGTCGAATTCAACACGCTAATTTCGCTGCAATGAAGACAGTGAATCTATAATTTGGGCTAAGCTAAGCAGTGATACCAGCTGCCACTGCTGCATTGTGTGCCGCTTCACTGGACAACACAGTTTCTAAAAAACAGCTGATTTCGAAAAACACTGCCACTGCCACTGCGCAATTGTAGTTTGGACTATAATCTTTCCAGTATGTATGTAGTTATTTTGTCATTTTAATTAGAATGCATTTTGTTTTACAAAAAGCAATCTTTAGTGAATCATTATGAATTTGCCCTTTAGAACAAGAATTAGCTAGGAACTAAATGTGTGTACATTCATAAGTGAAATTACAAAAATGATATCTACACACCAAGGATGCTTTTCAACGTTATTTTTAATGTTTACCAACAAAAAAACAATCGTTTCTGTTGAAACGATTCAATATTTTATCCTTTAGGTAATTATCAAAATAATTCTATTTTGTTTATTAACGAAAAGAAATCCAATCGTTAACGCTGAAACAGTAGCATGCATTTAGGCGCTAGATGTTAACAGTGAGCTGGTAGTGGTTTAAAACAACAACTTTTCGTTTATTTATTTTGTTTCAATGTTAACGACTGAGTTTTGTTTCGTTAATTTAGCTCGAAATTATATCAGCATTAACACAATAATAATGTCAGCCTTGAAATCCAACGGAGAACAAGTGCTACTTTGGACTTAGCTAGCAATTGAGAAGTAAAGTCCTCGTCGTACAAAAATCAATCTCTATAAGTCATTCATAATTGTCGTGCTGGCGTATGTCCGGAGGCATGGACAATGAAAACATCTGATGAGTCAGTTCTTGGAGTTTTCGAGAGAAATATTCTACGAAAGATTTATCGGCCTCTGCGTGTTGGCGGTGCCGCATACTGTAGACGATGGAACAATGAGCTGTATCAGCTTTACAACGTCATGGACATGGTGCAACGAATTAAAATACTGCGGCTGCTCTGGCTTGGCCATGTCGTACGAATGGACATAAACGCTCCAGCTCTGAAAGTATTCAACGCGGCTCACGACTCTGCTACCAGAGGAAGAGGGAGGCCTTCTCTGCGTTGGAAAGACCAGGTAGAAAAGGACTTGCATTCACTTGGCATTTTTAATTGGCGTCAGTTGGAACAGAAGAGAAACGACTGGCGTACTTTGTTGGACTGGATCAAAATCGCTAAGGCGGCTACAGCGCCTAATTTGGTAATAACTCACATACTAGTGAATTAAGTGTAGCTTTGTCGAAATAAAGAATTGCTGAATGCTTTATACTTAAATTTACAAGAGAATGAAAATGTTTGCTGTACAAATCGAATGGCAGCCTTCGCGTCACGTTTGAGTTTTTTTGCCATTCCGTCTAGGCCAATAAGCTGAAAATGCATTAACAAAAAAGGCATGCATTATGTTAAAAAATAGTGTAAATATACATATGTATGTGAATTTGTAGCATGTGAATGTATAGTCTGCAGCTCGTTGAATTGGATATTTTATTGCAAGCCCATACACAAACACTAAAACAGTAATTTATGCTTTCTCTTCGTACTCGCGCAGCTTATTGATATTGACAAATTACGCATAATGCGGATATAATTTGTTCAACAGTTCAAAAAGTAAAAGCAATAAGCGCAATATTACTCGGGCAGCTTAAACAAGCAATAAAAGCTCGACAGAAAGATTGCAATAGCTTTTTGGCTGGTAGGCACATCGCTTTTTAGTTACTACGTGCATCCACAACAATGGTCATAAAAATGGGTGGATGTGTGTCTACACCCGACGGCTGAAACCAATCTCTGCGGAAAAAGTGTTTACCCCTTCAGCGAGGCAGTCTAATCACCCGAAGCGACCCCGAAAATGCGCCAAACGAGAAATCGGAATTTCCATGCAAAATGAAAACTAATCGATTCGTTGCAGCAGCGCCACCCCAGCCTTACATCGCTAATGCGAAAGCGGTTGATAGTAGCTCGCACCAAATGCGTGAACGGCATACGCACGTTTTTGAACGTGCACACAACTCACACATACACACACTATTGGCAAATGATGACTGGTGAAGCATTAGCGACTATGGATCCTACCTCAACAGCGAAATTCCAATTGGCGTAACATCAAACCAACATCCGTGAGGCTTTCCACTGAGTCGATCACTGGCTCTGGCACCACGTGGTTGCAAATGTTTGCAAATGAAACGTGTGGAAAATTGCGTGCGCTTTCATGCTTTGGTGCTGTCGTTGCCGCTAACGCTGCCGCAGATTCCATATTGGTTGGATCGTTTGAGAGTGCGCTTCTCCTGTCGCGGTTCATGCTCGGCACGTAGCACAATTTAAATTAACACTTTTCGTAAACGTGTTGCGGCTTTGCCAACAAGAGAATTCCTTCACATAGTAGCACATCTTACCACGCGCATTGCTATTGCAACGTGCCACATTTTAAATCAGTTGATGCCTCCGCACAGAAATTGGCGGCGGCATTGGAAACAACTTTCACTCCGTCTCCAACCCATAACTCATTTTTCATTCCTGCAGCATCACGGTGCTTTATACACCGTTTCCTTCAAGTCAAAATGCCCTAATTCACAAATATGAAATTTTGTAGAAGGAAGCAAAGGACTTTCCGGGCCCATTATGGTAGGAGTTAAGGGAGTTAAATTTGTCTGTGTTTGAAAACTGTGTGCTGAAGACAAGAATTGCGCTTTAAATTTGTTTATATATAAAATTCCATGTACTTAATTTAACTTGATTTGTAACTATGTGTAACCGAATGTGGAAAAATCGTGGGAAGCTGAAGCAAATTCCTCTTGGAGTTTGGCTATCTAATATGGATGCTATTGTTTAGGTGTAGTTTGGTTAAGGTACCAAAATGGCAAATCATCTATTAACACCCTTGTTTTCAAAATGGCAGCAATTTTACAGTATTCAAAAATAATTGGATAGCAGGCACAAAATCACCACATAACAAATGTTAAGCTCTAATTTGACCTGTTTTCACTATGTAAAGTTCAATGGAACACATTGATCAAATGCGTCAAAAAACACAGTAAGTCAGTGTTGGTTAACTCAATTAGCAAAAGTTATTATTACAGTTTCCGAAATTTATTCACAGAAAATTTGCAATAAACTTTTCATTTTGGTTTCGGAATTTATGAACACGAACGAGGTGGAATACTTTTAGCGCTGCTTTGAAATAGTAAATTGTGTTATTTTAGGTCGGTGTTTAGCAGAAATTTTGTTTGGCAAACTGAGTGGAATTGGTGTTGCAGCAAACTCGGAAAGAGCGAGTTTGGCGCCTTTCACAGCCAGCTAAATTTGCAGGGTCCAACAGGGCCAAGCTGCTGTAAAATTAGTGTTGCCACATACAAATATTTTAAGTATTGTTGTTACAGCCAAAAATTTCAGTGACACCAAATCCGTAATAAAATTTTTTCGGTCATTTGCGTGCGAATAGGAATAAAACGATACGAGTAAATACAAGCCCATACCCGATACTTTCGAATTAAGTACTGAGTATCGACAACCGATACTGTGGCAAATTTTGCTTCGGAATTTTTTCCTCAACTGCTATTCCTAAGATGAATTACCCTGTGCTCGATGACTGCTTAATTGACCGCCAGTGAAAACCGCAAGAAGGCACCAAAGTTGATATAATGCAATATATATGTACATGTGGGAATGAGAACGGACAGCCTGGCAACTACCCACGATAGTGATAGGGTGGCAACCCCACAACCACGGACTAGACAAGGAGAGCGGTGTTCATCAGCAGCTCGTAAGAGTTAGTCGAAAAACCAAAACGATCGCGATAACTTCAACCAGAAGCGCGCGTTACAATTTATTTATTACTTCAATAATATTAGAACTAATTTAATCAAGCTACATAATTAAATGTATCACACAATGAACTGAATTCATAATTACACCACATACATGATTCAATTGCGTTTATAAAATACCATCGTCAAGTTGAGCACCTCAACACATTTTAAAAAATTACTTTGATAAATACTATACAGTAGAGATGCAATGACTTTTGCTTGACAATTGATGTCTGGACCGAGACTATTGAAAAAAGATTTTTTGGGAATAACGACAAATTTTATAGAGGAAACATCTATCACAAATTTTAATGTATGTATGTGGGTACCAACAAATTCAAAACTAACTATATAGCTGAGTATACTACCAACGTATTTTCTGATATATTCGACGATTTATAAGTACAGTAACTTACAATGGGGCAGGTATGGTAGCGGTGAATCCACGCACTTGTCCCGTTTTGCCCATACAATGGGGCATATTCATAGTCAAAATAAATTTTCAAGGGATTAACTGTCGAAAAATCTGCAAATAACTTTAGAGCCGACTTTACTTCGACTCTGAATATATCCCAATCAATTTGGTAGTTCAATCTTCCGTAAATATGGCTTCCATACAAGCTCTTATAAGTAAGGTAAGAAATATCGTAAAATTGGTGAAGAACAGGGTAATAAATTCAGATAAATTGAACCGATGCAGGTATTCCAGAAACATCGACAAAACGGGTTTTTACTAGTCAAACTTGCATCCGCCCGGAAATGTTAACGAGCTAAGTAATTGGAGCGAATCAAAGAATTGTTCAGCTATTAAAATCCTTTGATTTTTGGAACAACTTCTTTTCTTGGGAAGTACAAAAAAAAGTATGCTTTTTTCGTTGAAATATTTTATGAATACGTTTTTTTTACGAGATTACCTTTCTTGGAATCTTTTCCATCATTAAACATATAGTTTTGCTATGTAATTGTGTTTTATGTATTTTCAGTTCCTACATTATTAACCTTTATTATTCGGAGTTTAGGATTCCCAGAAGATGATTAACTCACATGGAATACCTTCATAGCCAAAAGTATCGAGTAGGTATCGATACTTTACATCCGATATTTTTCAGGTATCGATACTTTCTTTCGATACTACTTCCAAGTAAGAGTATCGATACCTGCATGGTATCGTTTCATCCCTGAGTGCGAACCTCCATGGTCGTACACCCCGTCCATAGAAACTATTTACCCTCGCACACACTCGCATTTGAACATTAAATTATATGCACGAATATGGTGGGACTTTTTGCAAAAAGGGAACTTGCGCTTGAAATTCGGAAATTGAATTTTTGAGTTCGTTTCACTTTTATAGTAGAAGTGACTCTTCAACAGGCCGAAGCGGCTTCAGTTATAACTGAATACTTGAAAACATGTACATATGTATACACGTACTTTGTTCCAATTTTCCGTGGTGCATAAATATCTACATACATAAACACGATCGGCGGTCAGTAAAATCAACACAATTTTAAAACTGTGTTATTTTACAGTCGACACATTAAGTATGCATACATATTTGTGGTTCAATTTCCACTTTTAAAGGTGCTGGAATTTCAGCTCAGATTTTATAGAAGATTTAAGAAAGTAATTGAAATTAGAACTAGCTTGAATGGTGAGGGAATTTGTGTATTTCTCAATCGCAGTAAGTTTTGCTTCCGGAAAGATATTTGGTAATTAGTAGTCATTATAGCACTAAGAATGTTACAAAAAGGTTCATAAACGATCAACCTTTTGAGCCATTTTTTTCACATTCATCTATTTTTGTTTATATTTGCATTAGTGCAATGTTAAATTCGAGAAATTTTCGTATCACTTTCCGGAGAGTTTAAAATAGATTTAACGAATCCGTAAAGTTTATTGCTGCTATCCATAACCGAGCAGAATATTTGTGCAGTAAACTTAAGTCATTGTTCACCATTAATCCGATTTGTACTTTTTTTTTATGTTGTGTGTGAAGTGTGAGCGGCAGTGTGATCGTGGCTTGTGTTCATACACGAAAAACATGGCAAATAGACGTCATCAGGACGGAGTCCAACGCAAAATTACGATACGTACAACAGCAATGCATTGTGGCAAAAAGCAGCGCACATTTATTGTGCGACAATAATGTCAACAGCATGCAAAGTATAGCAGCAAAAACAAAAATGAAAAAGACAAACAGTACTAGCAACAGAAGTAACAACAACAACTATCAGCTGATACAACCGGAAACTGAACACACACAAAAGTAGGCACATACCAGAGATGCCAACTGTCATTTGGTGGAATTCGGACTTTTTGGGGGAATTGTGGAATGGCTTAAAATTTTTGGGGTAATTTGATAAGCAAAAACTTTTATTGCGAACTAGATGATACCCGCATTTCCGTCTGCGTTGCAAAATGTTATCAATTTTTTTAGCGGAAACCCTCCACATAGAAGTTCCAAAAAATTACTTTTTACAAAATCGAAATCGGTTCAGCCGTTTGGTCATTTGGGGAAATACCATTAAAAATTTTGGAATTTTTTCGGAAATTTGGGTAATCGGCCTTGACAGAGTTGGCATCCCTGGTACATATATACGTACGTGCATACATTTATACATTTATGGGGTAAATATGCGAAAAAGCGAAGACGACCAAATTGTTGCGAAACACAAGAAACAAAGTAAAATGCGAAAATCACAAAATAAAATGAAAAAGGCGGTATCTGAAGTAAAAACGTGGTGGTAAAATAAATGAGCTCACATTTGTTGGCAAACAGAAAAGATCGACCGCTTGCGCATAAACAGCTACCAGTCAAAGGAATAATAAAACGGCGACAGTAGCAAACGGAAAGGATGCCAGACAACAGACGGTGACGATGGTGTTAGAGGTGGAGGCAACCGTCGAGCCGGATATGGTGACAAAAAATGGCTAAAAGTATAAACAAATTCGTGACTTACTCGCACACATGAATTAGCGGCCCTCACATGCTTTCGACAGGACAAAGGGGCCCGGTGTGTGTACAAACAGGCAACCCAAGGGCCACAAAGGCGAGCAGCACCAGACCGAAGTTTCACAGACCTGACGCGTTGTGTTAAATTAATAACAATCACTTTTGCACTGTGTGCTATTAAATTACTTCACACGTTGGGAGCCTGCCAGCTAGCTCTCTCTATCTCTTTATCATTGGTAGCTGCAGCAACTATGCAAAGCGAATTAGCTTGTTGGGTATGGCGCGGCGTATGATGAACCCTAAAAACAACTGCTGGCTGCGGGAGGTGTAATGCGTTTTCGCACTGGCACAGAGCAGTGTTGCCGCGAGCTCGAAAAAAGTGTATCAATTTCCAGGCAAAAAAAGTGTCAAAAACTATCAGAAGCAAATACAACTTAAAATTTTTAAATTGTTTTTTTTTTGAAAAATGAATAGTAAATGAAATTTTACTATGAAATGCATACATATTTACTTGATAAAAAGCAATGTAAATATAACTTGTTTTAACAAAAACGGAAAATGCACTAAGAAAAAAGTGGCACGATTTTTTCAAACAGTAATTTCCGGTTTTAACATGTTCACGATTTGAAATTTTTTGACAGAAAAAGAATTTCTTAAACTTAAAAATACATTTATTTGAACGATTGTAAGAAATTTTATTCAAACTGAACATTTGAAAACACATGTACATGTTATGGATGTAGCTGAGTGCGCGGAGGTGTTTGCTACTATTTTTTAGGGCTCTATTACGTTAGCGTGTCGAATGACGTTCTCTATTCGCCTGACTTGGCGAGTGAGCAATAGTTTTGTATTACTGTTGGCGAATGAATTGATTCGCCTTCACTCGCCTTGTTTCCAACATAAGAAATGAAACTGACGTCTGTCAAACATTTTCCAAACGTCAATTTGAAGTATTTAGATTTAGAAAGTTCGAGAAATGACGCGAATTTCACGGACGAGCAGCAGGCGAACGGCAATCAATGATCGTGCCTGCTACGGTATTCGACGAATGGCATCCATCAGACCCGAATAGCCATGTTTAAATTATAAAAAAAAATGTAATATTATCGAAAATAGGTAAGAAAGTATCGAAATTTGGCATTTGTGAACAAAAAAGTATCAAAGTATCAAATCAGAAAATTTAAAAAGAAAAGTATCAAAAATAATACAATTGTATTAAAACGGCAACACTGACACAGAGTCGCGATGTCAGCAGTGCACACTCGCTGGAGAAGCTTAGAACAAAGCATGATTATGAGAAATTCTCATTTATATTGCGATGAATTAATTACAAGTTCACTTGTGCACGAAATTTCCATAAAAATTGTATTTTAATTACGCTTCCAAATCATCCGACTGTCTGTCTGCTCGTATGGTGTGTTAAATCCGACTTGCAAAAACTCTTCTGCTTCCCGTTCTGCTTGGCTTCTTTCGTTGCAAGTACGCATACATCTGCGTTTGTGTGTATAGTTTAGTGTACTTTTGCACTCGTAAATTTTAATGAAAGCTAAAGAATTGAATTGAGCGGCGAAGAAGTGTCCCTCTGGCTTTGTTTCAAGTGAGCGCAGCCACTCAGGCGAAGTCCTCAAGAACAAGTGTGCAGAACACATTTTGACTTCTGCATCGACTCTAGCGTCTTTACGAATGATAATTGGCAAAAAAAAAATGCTCGTAATGACTTAGCGCCCGCAAAAAGCGCACTAAGTGCATTGCAACAATAACAAAGGTTTGGCCAGAACACTCGGCCAGCAGCTACATAAATATCGCGGCAACTAGAGGTATTCTGTTTTCCAGCGCAAAGTATATGAAATTAATTCGTTGTAAATATTTGAACTAGCAAAAATGGCTAAAAAGGAAATGTGAGTAAAAAGTGCGAAAGCTCTGTTACACTTTAAACGTATCTCGAATTAGTATCTGGCTGTAAGTATAGGGGGCGCCGAAAGGAATGCAGTGGCAAATGAGCAGCGTAGCATATTTGACCTGACAGGCAGGCAGCCAGTTTAGCAATTTCCTCGCAAAACTTTAATTAACTTTGTTCGGCGCTTAACGGCGCCCTTTGGCGAAGCATATACCTGCATACCTATGTACATGTATACCTTGCAGATGGTAGAACAATTGGTGAGATAAGCTGTTTAAAGTATGTTAAAGAAGGGAGTTTCTTTTTCTAAAAATTCTTCTAAAATTAAACTTTGTAGACTTTCCAAAAAATTAAAATCGGTGTTTTCAATACAACATTAGTACTAACGTACCGAGTTTGAAGACCACGTGATCTACTGAAACAAGAAGAAAATTCATTTTACGAGTAAATAATAAATATATTTATATAAATTTTAACAAGAGCTTTACATATACACACTGATATCGCATCAAGTTCAATACATAAATATATGGTCCGAAAGAGGTAGTTGTGCAGCGAATGACCAGAGATGGTTACATCCAACGGCATCGCAACGCCAATGTAACCATTTTCCCCCATATATTGAGACCATTTTGGGTACTAGTATTGGTACGAAGATGCGTACTGACTCTTACATATTTAATCTCGTCCCACAAAAATTTGAATGTCTTATGACCGGGGAGGTTTTGCCAGTTTACCAGTACTGAGACTGTCAAAATATGGGACTGGAGGAGGCTGACAAATTATTGTATTCTGTGCAAAAATAATTCAAGGCGCCAAAAAAGCAAAACCATCAATTTTTCCATCGACTATTTCTCAAATTTCTTCAACTCTTAAATTTAGAGACGTCTCCATGTTTATAATGGTGAACAGCCTCAGGTTTCTGACTACAAGGTCATCCTTTAGTTCGTTTTGAGTAATATCTCGTTTAGCAAAAGTTCAAAAGAGAGGATCAAAATATTGAGCACTGAACTAAGTTTACATATAAGGTTAGGACAAATTATGTTATTAGTACTTACTAGTTCAAGCTTACTTTAGTGACATGCATATACTTTGCCGCAACGAATACCACCAACTCTTCCAACGAAATATTGCGGGAAAAGAGGTGTATTATTTATTTATTTAATTTCATTGTCTATGAACATACAAAGTTCTTACAGACTAGCAAATAACTTACATATGTATAATAAGTTGTAAATAATAAATAGGAAAAATCAAGAGATATCAAGACATACCGAGTTAGCAATGAGATTAAAATCCCGTGTAGCTCGCGCAATTGGGGCATTACTGGCAAAGATAGTTTTGTGATTCTCGCCATAGAAGAGGTAAAAGTTAGGCAGGGTCCGCCGAGGAATATTGAAACTAATCCTATTTAGTAAATAGGGGCAATCAATAAGTCCATTAATGATACCATGTGTAAAAGATAAAGATAGAACTGTCCTAGGATTATTTAAAGTTTTTAAATTTATTAGCAATAAACGTGATTCGTACGAAGGAATCGGGGTCTGAAATCTCAAGGAGCGTAGGGCAAATTTCAAAAATACTTTTTGGGCACGTTCGATTCTATTACTGTAAAGCTGATTACTAGGTCTCCATAAAACAACCGCATATTCTAAATGAGAACGAACATATGAAGTATAAAGTAATTTTATAGTATACGGGTCAGTAAACTTAGTACAGTTACATCTAATGAAGCCAACTTTAATTCTCTGTTATTAAAATCTTTTAGCCATTGCTTTGAAATCATCTGAATTCAATTATTTTCTAATAACTTAGAGCTCTACATATATTTCTTTGATGGTAGCAATTTCTTGACACTCTTTGACTTTAACAATCGGTGCACGAAACACTCGTAATTAAAGTGTAAATGACAGTGGAGTATTGTAATGTGGCAAAGTGGTTGACAGGGATGACACCAAAGCAAAAGGTGATGTTCTCATTATTTTAGAAATTATAGTCATTTCCACTTGGGCACGTTCATACCTTCCTAAAAACACACATATCTACGTAGATACTTTTAAGTATGTATAAATGTATATGTA
>JAPVRG010243221.1:3853-15335 GCA_029783565.1 Rhagoletis cerasi
AATAGGAAATTATAATTTTTTTACCATCTGCAAAACTGACGAAGTGGCAACCATCTATAGAAGGAAGAAATCAGCTGACACGGAAAAATCTAAATTCCGCAGATTTCTGCGCTACGGGCTACAACTACAGAAAAATGCTGCGTTGTTGAGTTTTCATTTACATGGCGCTCTGGTAAGATAGATCGTGTCAGCTGACTCGGGTTTACGTACAGCTGGGTTTACGTTCTTGGCTAATTTCAGCTTTAGTATCCATACTTTTTCCCAGATACTTTAAGAGCATCGATACCATGAGCTCTATACTAGAGTGAGTACTTATTATCGATACCGAAGTCTGAACTTTCGAACCCTAGACATGGGATATTAATAGGATCTTTCACGTACTCCACGCGGATGCCCAAAACAGCCCAGAAATCATTCCCGTACTCAAAAAATGGGTTATAGAGAGCGAAAATTGGAACGTATTGGATCATGTCTTCTTCTTCCTGCCCAAAACAGCCCGGACTTTTTCTCCGGGTAAAAATGGATTAAGTGCCAAAGTGCATATCAGCTGTTTTGTGTTTACATGTTGCTTGCATTTACTTTTTGTTTTTAAGGAAAAGTGAATGACCAGTTGATATATTTGCAATCCTTATACGCTTATTTATTAATACAATCAAATTTGTGAAACCAAAATTCTATTTCCAAGTGTTTGCATTTTAGTGGCAAAAACAAAAACAACGTGAAATCAGCTGTTCTTAAATTCTGGGAACGAAATGTGGTTTTTTGTGTTACCGTACTTCTGGACATTTTACCATTTTTGAGAGTGAATTTTTCGCTTACTCTCTAATTACCGGATCCGGTCCGGATTGTACGGGAAAGAAGCTAATAGCTGCGGTCCAAGGCGAATTCATACAAGGTGGTAGCGGTAGTGCAAATACAACAATCCCATGTATTTTGTTTGTGTATTTTTATGGGTGGAATGTCAAATCTGAATTCGCCTTGTGTATTTTGTTTTTGCTTTTTACATGCAAGGCCAATGAAAAAAGGAAAAATCAGCTGATCAAGTAACACCACCATGTATGAATTCGCCTTGCTGCGGTCCAAACATGTATTTTGTTTTTGCTTTTACTTATTTGACAACGCACCCGAGAAAAGCAAAAACAAAATATGTACATGTAAGTTTTGCGACGAATTCATATTTTGACATTTTGCCCATACAAATACACAAACAAAATACATGGGATTGTTGTATTTGCATTGGCTACCACCTTGTATAAATTCGCCTTGGGTGGTGGCTTAGCGTTCATTACACACCACACCGTGCAATATCGTTTTATCGATGGGGACATCGACCGCAGGGATACCATCCTAGAAAGTCAAGGTATTGCTATCCGGTCAGGCGATGTCGAGCTCGAAATATTTAATGTTTCTATACCCCCTGTCACCAGTTGCCCGGCAGGATATCACCCTGACGTAGGTGCGCTCCTCAGAGGTGAAAACCGAATGGTAGTTGGTGACTTCAATGCGCACCACGATCTTTGGCATTCAAGCCTGTCAAATGATCGTAGGGGAACACAATTGGCAGAGCAGATAGATGATTCGACATTCTGCATCATGAACGACGACGCACCCACCAAGATTATGGGCAATTGCAGTAGCTCCCCTGATATCACAATAGTAAGTGCTGGTCTGAGAAACAGCGTAACGTGGTGACCCATGCTGACTCTCGCATCAGACCATTTGCCCATAGTCATCTCGATTGATAAACCTGCTGACTTTGCTTCCGCAGAACATCGAACCTACATCAACTTGAAGAAAGCTATTGGAACGGTTTTGCGGAAGTTACTGAAAGCACCTTCGCTGCACTTCCCACACCTACAGACGTTCATGTGGGTGAGCGTAAATTCTGCAGGGTTGCAACCGCTCCTGCAGCCCGCTTCATCCCAGCTGGATGCATGAAGGAAGCACGTCCCAATTTCCCAGCTGAAGCGGCTGTCCTAGCTGATGGTGAAAAAATTGGGTCCTGCGCGAGTGGAATATCTCACCAAGGTCCTCAATTTATCTATGACCATTATCATCATTCCAGACATCTGGAAAATGGGGAGATTGGTCCCACTGCCTAAACCGGGGAAATCAGCCAACAAAGGAGATTCTTATCGCCCGATAACTCTCCTTTCAACGGTAACGAAGACACGAGAGGCCTTGCTACTCCCGCACTACACAGAATATCTGACCCCAGCGAGGCATCAGCATGGCTTCCGTAAAGTACACAGTACAACAGCACTTAACGCCATAAACACTAAGATAACTCGTGGCCTAAACCGTAACCGCCCCTGTGAGAGAACAGTCCTAGTGGCGTTGATACTGCCAACGGCGTTTGACACCGTCTGCCACTACTAGAATACATTGAGGCCTCCTCTCTCCCACAGGGACTCAAACGGTGGTCAGCCAATTATCGGAGTTGTCGACACTCGTCAATATTATTTAGAGATAAACTCAGCATACAAAGGTAAATTAAACAGGTGGTCCCATAGAGTGGTGCCCTTTCCCCACTTCTCAACCACCAGAGGGTGTCTCCATTATCTCTTATGCTGACGCCTGCTCGATTATGGCGTCGAAAGTAAACGGGAATCTCTCCGAACTTTCTCGCTTCTTCACTGCAAGGAGCCTTACCCTCTCCTATGAAATCCTCGGCAACCCTTTTCACCACCTGGACGAAAGAGGTCAGACTACAGCTGGGAATCCACGTCGATGGCGAACCAAATCCGACGGTGAACCCGAAAATTTTCGGAGTCACCTTCGACAGCTTCTCGGCGCATACAACCGCAATTGTTAAGAGTAGAGAGCCGCAAAAAAGTCCTCAAGTCACTAGCCGGCAGCACTTGGGGCAAAGACAAAGAAACGTTGTTGGCAATATACAAGGCCATTGGCCGGCCGGTTCTAAACTATGCAGCGCCCGTGTGGTTGCCTGGGACAAGTTGGACACAGTGGATGAAGCTGCAGACATGTCACAACACAGCACTTCGGACTGCCACAGGATGGCTTCTGATGTCGCCACAACACCACCTACATACGAGGCCCAGTTGCTCCCAGTTAAGGAGCACAATTTGATGCTAAGCAAGAAGTTCTTGGTGGTCTGTCACCATCGTGGACACCCTAACCGACATCTGCTTGATGCGGAACCCTCGCCCAGGCACGTCAGAAGGCACCTCTATGAGATGACGGACAAAGTCCGCTGGACCCAACGACATATCTACAGGCCATAAACGGCACTCACAGGGAGTCGGTCCTAAGTTGCATGGACTCCGGACCTGTGAATGCCGTTTTGACAACCCAACTACCGGACGTGGACGAGATGAACTTCCGTCTACCACGGTAGAAACGTAATACGTTGGCACAACTACGCTCCGGATACTCCAGTAGATTAAACTCGTACCTGAGCAGTCTGAACCCAGATGTTCCCAATTCTTTCCCACATGACTCAATGCATCTCTTCGCATGCCTCTTCAACCCAACACAACTAACGTTCTCTCCCTTTGCACCAATCCAACGGGAGTAGCAAACTTCTTGGGCCTCCCGTTAGTTGAACTTGATGCAGCGACTAAGAGACAAGCCGATCTAGGCAGGGCTAAGTAAGCCGCTACAACAACAACGTTTTCTCATTTCCTCTTTCACTTTTTGTTCTCTTTCTTCTGCATCCAACTTCAACACGTAAGGCCTGTCAAAAATGAAAAATTCATTTGCTCGGCGTTAGCACAGCGTTATTGTGGGATGCTTCATACAAATTGTATGGGCCAATTTAGGAACGGCAGTTATTCTCGTAAAATCTACAAAAAGATGATTACTGTATCAAATTGCTAGGAACGTATGCATTTAAAAAATATGATACGTTTTCAGCTGACAGTGACAGAATTTTCGTGAACTTCATGAAAAATTGGACTAGATGGATTTGGTGTCAGCCCGATTAGTTTTAATATTGCGGTAAACACTTGTTCTTTGTCTGAAGGATTTTAAAAATACTAGCTTCCGTCCCTAAATTGGCGCGTCAAGCGCCGGAGAACTGTCAAAAATCCTCATGCACATACAATTTGTATGAAGCATCCCACAATAACGCGGCGCTAACGCCGGGCAAATTAAATTTTCATTTTTGACAGTGCGGAAGAAATACCGAAAGAAAAACAAAAAGTGGAAGAGGAAACGAGAATAAAAACAAGAGGAAATGAGAAAACGTCAAAAACGACGCCGCGTTTATTTGGGTATGACACGCGCTGGCACTCGATGGCGTTAGAAAACGCAATGCTAGCGCTCCAATTTAGGTACGGCAGTAACCCCCCCGTTTCGAATGGCCGTAATGTTATAAAAATAACCCAGTACATATTTCATTGTATATAAGTATTTATTAATATTTTATTTTCTTTATGATTTATAATATCATTCAGGGTTAAATCAACTTTTCTTTAAACTTATGTATGTATGTCACTCTTAGATCAACTACAATGTGCAATTCAGTTATATAGTGTATTTTTTCATTATTTGTAATACTTAAATACAAGTCATTTTCACTTCCTCTTTTATGCATCTTCATCCCCGCACGATTTTTAAGAGAATAAATAGGTTCTGCACCACCCAGCTATAAACCCATAATTATTCCATAAGCGTGCACTTGGATTGATGCAAAATCTTATAGAAGGGTTTGTTTTGTATTGAATTATACGTATTTATGTATGTGTGTATGGTTGTATGCAGTTGTGTACGAATGCATATGTTTATTTTTATAAAGGTTAGTTTCTTAAAAAAATATTTGTTTTTAATTCTTAAATTCTTTTTGGACTAATTTTGCCAGAATCAAAATTTTGGGTGAAGTTAAAGTATTTTGGTTTCGAGGCAAATGGATGCGATTCTCTTTGATTATTGACAAGCAACGCATTCATTACGAATCTTATTTCTACATATTTTAATACTACAGCATTAGATGAGTTAACGAAAAGGGTAATTTCTTTTATGCCAACCAAGAACGAATTCCACTTGTATTTATTACTTTATATATATTGCAACGAATTGCATTATGGAAAGGTAGATACGATCGTAAATTCGCCCTCGGCTCAATTTTAAGTAAGTACAAGTGTAGAAAAACATTTTAATGTCGGATTTTGCTTGCTGTGTGCGTGTGTGAAAGTTTCGAGAGTAATAAAGTAGTTTTTTTTTTAGTTAAGATAACTTTATAAAAGATTATATTTTTGCTGTTTATGCGTTGTAAACTATGTATTTGGAAGATATATTCAATTTTTGCATTGATCTTAAGTGTATATATTTCAAAATAGAAATTTTGTGTTCAACAACTGCAACGCAAGGTAAAAAATAAATATTTTCAATTAAATATAGCAGGTAAGAAAAAACGTTCAACAAATCAAGCAAAAGTAGCCGCGCGGCATTACAGCATTCAATCCTTTTCTTTTCACCACAAAGGAAAAGCAGACGGTTTAACATTTGCTGACATAGAACCTTCAGTACATTTGTATCAAAGGCTTTTTTCTTGTCATCAAGGAAAAAAGCCTTTGATAACAAATGTACTGAAGGTTCTATGTCGTAATTTTTAGGTTTTGGTTTTGAATTTTTGTATGGGGCGTATCTGGGAGCAAACTAACGGAATATCAAATGAACGAACTACAAAAATTGTATTATAATTGATAACCACATTTATCTAGTTGATTTGGGATTTACGTATGAGCAATAAAGTATGTAATCAAGTTTTAATTTAATACCCACGCTACTAGGAAATGGTCGCTGCTATCACACTACTTTCATTTTTCTTAGATAAAATTGTAAGTGAAACATTCCGCAAAATAGCTTTTAAAACCAAGACTAAAAAATCATTCGATTACATAGCGTGTTTATAATGACCTTAAAGTTTGTAATTTTATGTTTTGAGAATACAGCAAGAAAAAAAAAAAATTAGTGCGCAAATGAAATTAGCTGCACGCAAAGCATGTACCAAAACCTTCCATGTGTGGCACTATTTATAGAAATGTGCTTGCGAATTGTGCAAGAAGATTTATAATTTGAGGAATAAGCACGCTTTAAAAAATGTAGAATATTGCTTCAATAGAACTTTGGCGCTCTTATAATCCATTGCTGGTAAATGCAATGCTGCGGTATTACTGTAGGGCAAGCGCCTGTTGATTCTTAAACTATAATTGATGGATATGTTTATTTTGCGCAATCTCGGTAAAATGCCAATTTAAGCCTTAGATGCGAAAATTGAACACTTCCATAAATTATAGTTTAGAAATAAAAAAAGACTGTTTCTTTGCAGTAAAAGTATAAATAGAACCAAATCGCTGAGCCAATTTCGTCGGACGGAGCGATGCCGTCGGGTGATATTCGCTTCAACATTTCGCCCAGTAAAACAGAATCGAAACAAAATTCGCATCAACTGATTGACAAATAAAAAATATAAATATACAAAAGTGAAAAGCGAAAAGATGAATTCACGAAATTTCCCGTTCTTCATCTTCCTTGTAATTATCTGCTAGAAAAGTAAATATACAAAGCTATTTTTTCAATGATAGTTGATTTTGTTAACTGGCGGCAGCGGCAAAATTAAAAATAAATCTTGGGTCCTATTCTGTAACTCGAATCGAAAGTTGATTCTATTCGAACTTGCTATTCGATTCTAATTTGTTTTAGCATTCTGTAAAAGTTTCGGATCGAGTTTCTAGTTTTGCGAAAGTTGTGCCAGAATTTTCGAATGTCAAACGTCAAAATACGTAAAAGGAAAACAAATAAAGAACTAATTTAAATGAAACAATTGTTATTAATTTTATCAACCAACAAAAAATGGATTCTGTTGCATTGTGGATGAATGAATTTGACATTCAAATTCGAGTTACATAGTTGCCAGTTTTCGATTTTCGAATATACTATTCGAAATTATAATTGCAAATGCGAAAATAGAGTTACCAAGTACAAAAAATCCGAATTCGAGCAAATTTATTTTCGAATCGAGATATAGAAGTTCGTCAGACGAACTTCGTTGTCGCTTTGGTTGTGGGCAATCTCATAAATTGCAGTGTGTTTTAATTTTGACAGCGAACTTTCCTCCGACGAAGTTCGCTCAGCGATTTGATAGTTTATACTTTAATGTGGCAGCACGCGATTACGAACAAGTGCGCCTTCTCATATGCTGCATAAGCGAACTTAAAACTTTTGTATTAATATTAGAGCCAATACTTTCAGCTTTTTATATGCCAAGTTTTATTCGAGCAAAAGGCGTTTGGCATCCAAAAAAGTTAATAAAATAATTATAAGCGCATTTATAAAATGCCAATTAAGTTTAAACTTTTTCGATTTTATTTTTCAATTAATTGCTATTTTTGTCTCAGTTGGTGGACGTAGAAAACTAAAAACGATTTAACTGCCTATGTAATAATACAATTCAGTATAAATTAATTCTTAACATTTTGATTTTACTAAGCAAATTACGATTTGAAGAGATTGTACAGTTAGTTTTCTTTGAAAAGAGAAATTCATATTAGTAGATTCACAGCATACCTTAAGCAGGTCACAAACGGGCAACAAATCGAAAAGATCGGTTGAAATTTAAGAAGATTAACACGTGTGTGTTGTGGTTTGCAAACCGATTGAAAATTGCCAAATATGTGTGGCGAAGTTGACGATTTTTTTTTGCGGGTTTTGCAATCGGTTGTGCGTTTACACATGTGCGGAAAAATGGCAAATAAACATATATAACATATATATATATAAAAATAAATAAACACCTACATGTCAATTATTTCCTTTTCTCGTTCCATGTTTACTCGGCGGCAAACAACGTGAAATTAAAATCGTCAAAAAATCCACACGTGTGTGGCGAAATGAATTTCAACAGCTCGTTTCGATTTGTTGCCGTTTATGGCCTGCTTAAGCGAATTGTAAATAGAGTATACAGTTACAAACATTACATTACATACAACAACTAACATAAAATCATTTGCCTCCTTCCACGTATGTTTAATATATATTGAGGTAATATTTATGATTAAATGTATATTTGTATATGTGTTTGTATGTATATTGTTGTTGAAGGAAGTAATCTGAAGTTGTTATAAAACACATTTGCCAACATATTCCATTTCCATTTTCATACAAAAAATTACGTAACAATTACTATATATGTAGCAAAGAAGTAAAAAAAAAAAGAGTTAAAAAGAAGAAAATTAGATGTGAATGTAAGCGTTGGTGAGTAATGAGTGAAAAAAATTATAATAACTATAGTATATGTATATCTAAAATGAGAGCAAATTCTTAACTTAATCACACAGACGTTTGTGAATGACTGCGAACTGAATGAATGCATTTCTTAAGCGCAACGGGTGGAACGAAAGGACGCACGCGTGCATTCATACATATGTGCATATGCCACCACCGTCATTGCATGCTAATCAGGCAACTTAAATAACGTGAACTAACAGTTAATTGTAATGTAATGCAATGCTATGCCCCCATTTCGCTCGCTCTTTGGCCTTACATAACAATTACAATATCCACACAGAGTACACACATATACGCGCGTCAACAAAAACTATTGCGACAAAACTGTAGATAGGTCGCTGTGTTGACGTCTATATTTTGACGGTGACGCCTTGCGTTCAAACCACTTAACTTCCTTGTCCATTAATTAGTTCATCACATATCTTAACCAACTCCGCATTTTCGCGCGACTTCTGTTGCAGCTGCTCGTTGATTGAGGCTCGTGATATTTCCTCTTTTTTGAGTAATGCTTTCAGTTTTGTCGATTCGATACTGTGCTCCTTGTTTAGCGATTCGAGCTTTTTGTTGGCACTGTATAAGAAAATAAGAAGGAACGCGGTTAGAGTTATGACAGATAGAAATCAATAGCACATTTAATTTTAGCACAATAACAAACAGGCAGTAGGTTTGTATACTTACATTTCCAGCTGTTGCATCGCATGATTCTTCATTTTATCATATCGCTGCTCTTGTAATCGCAAATTTTCCAGTATTTGTCGCTTTTCTGCCACCAAAGCTTCTTCGTTCGACTTCAGCTGTAGTGTCATCTCTTTGCTTTTGCCATATTTACTGTTTGAAAATGCCAAAAAGAGGATTACAACGAGGCCAGTAAAAACAAGTAAAGAAGTCTTAAGTTCGGGTGAAACCGAACATTAAATACCCGGCACACGTATTAAACATCGTTTTTTTCCATGATTCTGAAACCTGTCGTTACGTGGTAAGCAGGGGTGATTTTTTTTCCTATTTCAAACATTTTCGATAATATGCTCAGTTAGACTTAAAGAAGTAATTTAGCTGTGTTTGTTAGAAATCGATAAAGCGGTTACCGATATAAACTCAAGTAGTCATAAGTGGGCGGTGTCACTTCTATTTTCATAAAGTCCATAAAAATCTCACTTCTTGTTAAGAGATTGTTGTGATTACCAACTTTGAGTAAATTACCGTTTCTAAATTTCGAAATAGCGAAGTTTTCATTCATTCGGAAATTTACCGTTATATGAAAAGTGGGCGTCATTTTAGCCCGATTTCAACCATTTTCAACCGCTTGCTTTTTGTTGTCAATTACATTAATTTTACTGAGTTTGGTAGAAATTGATAAAACGGTTACCGAGATACACATATGTAATCATAAGAGGGCGGTGCCACGCCCATTTTCTAAAAATTTGTTATACTCGTACTACTTGCTAAGGAATTATTGCAAACATAAATTTTGAGCAATTTGGCTTTAGTAGTTACCAATTTATCACAGATTTCGTAATTCTGTAAATTGCCGTAATATGGAAAGTGGGCGTGGCTATTGTCCGATTTCAAAAATTTTCGACCCTTTTCTATGTTGGAGCAAGATTAACACTTGTGCCAGGTTTGGTAGAAATTGGTAAAGCGGTTACCGAGATATGCATATATATCCATAATTGGGCGTGGCTACGCCCCTTTTTCAAAAATTTCTAATGTTATTACTCGTTAATTTAACATTGCAAATATCAATTTTGAGTCAATAAGCTTCAGTACTTACTAAAATATTGCAGTTTTTGTATTTCTGCAAACCACCGTTATATGGGAGGTAGGCGTGGTTATTATCCGATTTCGCCCATTTTCAACACCATCTGTCCTTATTGAGATAACTTAATTTGTACTCGAGTTATCGTGCAAACAGACGGACGGACAGACAGACATGGCTTAATCGATTTCTCTTTTCACTCTGAGCATTTTGGTATATATATATCTATATCTAGCTCGATTCCTTTAGGCTGTTACAAACAACCGTTATGCAAACAAAGTCATAATAGCCTTGTGCGCAAGTGCGCTCGGGTATAAAAACATAAAAGTTAAAATAATATGCGATTTGTATTCTTACACATGCAGATCGGCGAATGTCGTTTCGAGTGACGTGAGATGCTGATAATTTGAGTCGCGATCCGCCTTTACCTCCGCCAGTTGTTTCTCGTAGCTTTGTATTAATTGCTCTTTCTCGGCGATCAGTTCAGCAATCGCTTTTTCGTATGCTTCAATAACACCGCTACATTAAAAAAAGATACAAAATTTGAGTACTTATGAATGACATGTATAACGGAAGTAAACATTTCGCAAAACTACAAATAAGGCATAATGGTATGAAGAGAAAAATTTGTCAGTGGGCGCTAGCATGTTAAGAACTTACGTCATTTTTGTTATTGTTTTGTCTTTTTCTGTTATCCGCTTGATTAACGCCTCCTCCCGTTGCTCAGCTTCTTTTAGTTTCTTTTCAATATCTTCCGTTTTGAGTCTATATTAGGAAATGCAAATTAATAAAATTTTGGATTTATATTTGCAAAAAAATAAATGCATAGATACATATATATATATATATAATACCAAAATCGAACATGCCATATATCGGTTGAAATATTTTTTTTTTCGGCAACGAAAAATTTGTATACAACCTATTATTATAAACAAACTCTTAAGATACACCTACGCTTATTAGTATAACAAGCAATTGTGTGGCGCCAGTGCTTAAATTGAACTTGAATTTAATATATGTATCATAAAAAAGCCATAACTTACACTTCATTTTTAATCTTCTTCTCGAGTTCATCCATTTTGTAATTAATTTGTTTTTCATCGGTTTGTGAGCTGTGGCATAAATGAAAATATAAACAACATGAGAATGACAAAATGCTTTTAATGCGAGAATAGTAATACTAGACTATTTTTTTTAAGTAAACATTTTGAATATGGACACCATAAAATGATAAAACTTGTACAAATTTTCAATACATTCAATACCCTCCATCTGAAATTTTTACCAAAATGAGTTTCTGATATTAAAGTCCATCTTAGACTAAACTGTCATCGAAAATATTAATGTTGTTGTTGTTGTAACCGCATACAAATTCCTCAGATTTTTTGAAGAATGATGCGGAAGTGACAGTTCTTGCCCATATATGAATCAGGATCGTTCCGGTTACATAGACCCGACTGTCGTGGGAACGAT
>JAPVRG010243223.1:6604-18541 GCA_029783565.1 Rhagoletis cerasi
TATTCAACGGCAAATGCCAAGGTAAGCACAATATTTGTCGTGACAGATGTAAGTATGTATTTAAATGGCATCAAAATATGCAATGTTATGTAATCGTTGTTATTTTATTTTTCCATGCATGTTTAGCAAATTTGCACATAACTGAAAATTCACACGCAAATATGTGCATATTCACATATACTTACATATCGCACACCGTTTTCAAAACAGACACAACTCAAAATTACCCGTTTGCCATAAAACGCGAAAAACTATTTCCAAGCAAGGGAGACTTTACATTCAATTTTTTCAACAAATTATTGAGCATTTTTAGCGCATTATTTCAAAAATACAAAAATTGTAAATTGTGACTCTTTTGAAGATGATGTGCGATATATACAATTTACAGCTGCTATAGAGCTTATTCTGCACACATATGGTAATTTACAGAAAGAAAATAAATATGTAGTTATACTGGTATGAACTTAAAATTTTAGTCGATAGAGTGGTGGACTTAATTATTTATGTCATGCAATTACCGACACCCCACTATATTATTTAGTCTTGATTGAATTTGAGTTGACACGGAAATGGAGGTTGTGTGAGTTCTAGTTTTAACTGAAACAAGAGTAAAAAGTTTTGTATACATGTCAAATCATCTTATAAAATCATACAAACTATGTACTTTGGATATAAGAATCACAAAAAAATTCGGGTTAGGGAACACCTTACTAAATATTTGATGACTTAAAAGCAGAAGGCTGGACGGCCTTGTTTCCTTACCCCTAAAAGAGTCACTATTCATGTTTCTAAAGAAGCGAAGTATTTAGCTTTAATACCAGATGGTAGACTTTTATAGGAGGCCCCACTTAGGGCAATAGACCTTCATTCACATAATATCTTCACAAAAGGTGAGGCCTTTAAGTCCACTTATAGGCTTAAAGGTGTGGGAGCTGGTATGATACAATGGGGAGTGAAGCGGAAATAGCTGAAGGCTGAGATTCAGACATAAATTTCTTTTGCCTTTGTTAAGTTCCTTGAGGCTGAAGGCTGGCTAAACTCGAATACTGAGAATCTTTACTGATAGCTCTAGAACTGACGCAGAGTCAGGATCGGAAGTCTATATCAAAGTCAACGGGGACAATTTTTGCTACTCTTTAGGGGAATATACGTCAGTATTCCGAGCTGTGGTAGTTGCAATCCTCAAGGCCATGGACTACATATGTGTTGGGATATAGGTGGAAAGTTCCGTAGTGACACCCAAGCTGCATTCAAGGCATTGGTCAGCGTTCTATCTACATACATACGTTCTACTCTCTATATTTTGCTGGAAAACATAACCATCTTACTTTAGTGGAGGTGCCAAATCACTCAGGGTCGCTTTCATAAGAAATTTGAGCATTTGACTAAAGAGGGTTCAGAAAAGGTATTTCTTGGTACACAACCAGTTATAGCGCTCCGTCATCTTCTAAAACATAATCAATATTTCACTCAGCAATGACTGGGAGGCTTCGTGGGTCTATAGGTCGGCAAAATTCATGTTTCGCTCAATTTTATGAGGTCTAGCTGACTTTGATCGGCACTAAGTGAATTTAACCTGCCGCATATTTTCGAAAAAAAAACTGTCCTGCAGGAGTTGCGCAGCACCATCCATCCATCCGTCATGGTGAATTTGAGGAGCACTCAAAACTGCGAAATGGCTGCCCTACTAACCCAGAACGAGTCGGCTCCAGATATTTCGGGGGAAAAGATGTTTTTGTGCCTGTGAGTTATATTGGCGAAGTTTGTGGCCTTCCTACTGATTGCAGCATATTTCATTTGTTTTAAATTTGCAGCGGCTTTCACAGGCTCCTTGGGCACTCACGCAGCCAAATGGGACTGGATCACAACATGTCCTTTGCGCTTCTAAAAGAATTGCGAGATAAACATAAGCACACTGGATTAATTTAAGTTGGGCGTTTACAACAATTGACACGTCAGTAAAGCAGCCAACTACGCTGATGCACTTCGCATGGGAGTGATTCTGATGAAACTGCCTATGCTGACGATGTAGCTGATATTTTCAAAGAAAAATTTCTGTACACTGTCTACCCACAGATTAGTCTGCTAGCTGTGGAACATTGGTTGTCCTATTCATAAAGAGTAAGGTTAAAGTAATAAGAAAGTTGTCTATGAGCCGATTTTTTATGGCCGCACCACACATGCAGGTTTTCCATTGTCTGTTGATCCGAATCGAGGGCACCGAGCGATAGTGCGCGCCTCTAATTACTCGGCTACGGCGGCTAACCTCATTTGCATAGCCATTTTGTAGTCAAATGTAACAAAATGTTGCAAATGCAGCTAAAGAAATTATAGTTTTTCACATCCATCAGAAAATCCCTTTAATTAAGCAAAATGTTCACATTCGGCTTCGCCTTTTGTATTTCAAATGTAAACGCTACGAGTATATCTAACCATAATGGATTGTTGATACAGGTAAGCTACTCACACGTTATTGCATGTATGTAGGTGTAATTTTGATTGATTTGCGTCAAATTTAGTTGAACATTAGTCATATAATGACTGACCAAAGTTCAAAGTTCAACCGGTGTTAAACCTCCAGTGTATGTAGCCACAGGACACATTTGAAATTTGGTGTACCATTGTAATTGCTCTAGACAGAAGGTACCCTGCAGCAAAATTTAGAGACAGTCTGGGAAAGCGCTAGGTCCGCCCTACAAATTTCGGAACTGTCTCTGAACTATTACAAAACGGATGCAGAGAAGGGCAGTTGATATGTACAAACGTTGTGCTAGTTGCGTTGTCCTCAAAGTTTCTCACATTTAGAATGCGAAAGCTGAGAAGTAAATGTACAAATTCTCACTTATCGTAAAATACGAAATACGTGCCGTTTGAAAATTGAAGAGAAAATTGTGAAATTTCACCAAAATGAAATAAGAATGAAATAAAATGTAACCTGTAAAAGAAAAAAAAAACGAAATAAAAAACCGAAAATCGAATATTCAACAATTTTTTTCTCATTAAAAAATTATTGTCTCATATCTGTCCACAATGGAACCAGTTCAGAACGAGTTCAAAAGTTCTGCGCAGGGGAAAAATTGCCTCTACGTGGGTTATTGTCATGTTAATAGAGAATTGAAAGCATTGATTTGGGCAGAGATGGTAAAAATAATTGTAAAATAGTATTCAAATGAGGGACCGTAACGGTTATGATTTTTATAAGAAAACTCATAATTTAATCGTTGCAATTTGATTTATATTTTTCTATAAAATTTAATAGTTATTTTGAGATTTTTATTTATTCGATCATGAATAATCGTTTAATTTAGATAAATATTTTTTCCATCAAATGTAATCGTTCTTTTATGATTTTTATTTTTTCGATAAAAAAATAATCGTTATTTTTGATTTTTATTTTTTCGGTCATGAAATGTTTAAATCGGTAATAAAAAAGCAGACTCCGTTATAACAGTTAAAAATTATTATTTTTTTTTTAACAAAATAAAAATCGCAAAATAACGATTAAAATTTTACCGAAAAAATAAAAATCCAAAATTAAACAATTGTTTTTGATCGAAAAAAAATTAAAGAATTAATGATTAAATTTGATCAAAAAATAAAAATCGTGATGTGCGCCGGTTATTTTCGGTCCTTGATGTACATATACAACCCATGTCAAAATTATAAGCGCACCTCATATTGACAAGTTTTAACAATTAATTTTTTGTTATTTAATTTTTATTATTTTTTCATATAAAAAACAGTTTATTCTTTAACAAAACCAAAATCCAAGTTGTAAATCTTTTGCAATATTAAAAAAAACAGCAAACTTTCGTCAATATGTCAAGCGCTTTCATTAAATTTATTATACAAATTTTAAATATACAGTTTTGTAGCCCGTTCAATTTTAGTATAACAAATTGATTTTCGGCAATTTTTTGCGTCAATTTTTGTATTTGTATTTTAAATACTTAACATATCTGGATTTGGGATATATGAAGAACCAACACCGTCCCTTCTCAAGCTAGCTCGCCGCGAATTCTGAAGCAGTTTGATTTGCTGCAGGGTACTTACTGGTAATTAATGTGTGCATGGCTGCATTAGTGTATGTATAGGTAATTCATTTGTGAATATTGTAAACAAATTACACAGTGCCTATCTCATTTGCTGAATCGTCTTTCACTACGCCAACACCTGTTAAATAATAAATGTTCTGAAATGTTTGCGTGAAGCGATGGAAGCCACTGAATGAACGGATGAGAACGCATTAATGTACACTGAGAAAAGAGACAGCTAAATATATTTTTCTCAACACAGGATTTGGTAATTATAACCAAATCATGTAACTATAACCAAATCATGTGTAGAGAGAAACATATTTAGTTTTCGTGACAAAACTCTTTTCACAGTGTACATACAACTTTCATACAAATTCGAGTAATTTGTATACGTACATATACACATGTGAGTCTGCCTGAAGGAAAAGATGAAATTGTACGAAATAGCAGCACAAGTGCCGCAAGTTTCGGATCTTGGCACGCAGAGGATGCTGCAACTGTGATTGCGAACTTGGTAGCCATCGCAATTTAGTTAGAAGGGTCGGCACAGCATGCAAACTGAGGGTGGTTCAAATTTGATACAAGTTTACGGACTACAGTCAGCGTTGCCATAAGTGAAGATTTATATTGAAAATGAAGATTTATTGTGCTGTTTTTTATTAAAAATGTTCAAAAAAAGATTTTTTTAAAAAGCAAAATTTTACACTGAATATAACTTCAAAATGAAGATTTTTGTGTATGATGTAAGGCACTTTGTTACAATAAAATTTAATGGTCTACAAAACAACATACCCTAAATCTTTCACAGGAATCTAATTAAAAAATCGAAATTTTTATAAAAACTTTGTCGAATTTTCTTAACTTTTGTACAAAGATCGGAGTTTGGACCTACATAAACTTTCATAACAAAAATAATAAACTTTAAATAAACAAAAGAAAAATAGCTAAAACTTGCTAAACAGTGGCGTACCTAATTATATTTTTGCCACTGTATGCATACAATACCTTTTTTAAATGTACATACATATTTTATGCGTAGGTTTATTATTTGTAAAATCATAGACTTAGAAAACAAACTGTGAAATAAAAAGAAGATATCTGTATCTTACTAAAATTACCATTGAAAATATTTTTCCAAAAGTGGAATTAAACACTTTCAAAAAAAACCGGCTCAAATATAACTGAAATTATTTCTTAATAAACTTGATTATTCGTGAATTTACATATCTTCATTTTAATTATTATTTTGTGCATTACAAAATGTATTTCAATAAAGCCAATCTCTATAAAAATCAGGACTTAAATTTGTTCTTGTCTTCGTTTCTTATATGTTATTAGTGAAACTGGTATAAGTCAATTGGAGCTAAAAAATCGTATACATATTTTGTACAACAATTTAAAAAATTATTATTGCAATAGTTCTAAGTTAATTCAGACGCAAACCCTTTAATATCTCGACCTATGAAAAAGTGAGCTTATACCACTTTCAAAAATAACAGCTTAACTGTTTGTAATAATTCTTTTCAATCTCGGTGTCTGGCCATCTGAAAAGGTGGCTACCCTACATTTAATTCAGCATTATCGTGCTTAAAGAAGCCAATTTACATATACATATCTTTTTTATTGTCGCGAAGATACTAGTCTTTGCTCGTTGAATATTTTCTTTTATTATGCTCTAGCATCTCTAAATTGGCCTTAATTGTAAAATAGCGACTCAGCAAAATTAAACGATAATTTATATTATATGCATGCCAGAACTACTGTTCGGTATGTAAACAAAAATTGATTAGTGCTGACATGTTTTATTACTTTTTTGCACTTTATTACTTGCTATCAGCAAATGTCGACGAGTTGCCGGCTATTGGAGCTTATTATTATATTTGCGGAATTGAAGTAAAATTTTTGAAAACAAATTTATAAGTATAAAATAAAAGCGCAACTTTTTATTTCGCTGTTTAAAAAAATACTACTTATTAATAGTTTTTTGTGTTTAAATTTTGCTTGGGATCAGATGCACGTTAGAGCTCTTGTTAATCGACTAGTCGACTAATCGGTTAATCGATTAGCGAAAGTTGTTTAAAAAAAATAGTCGACTTTACCTAATCGACTAACCGTTTCTTTTCAACTTTTTCAACTAACCGCTCACAAACAACTAGTCGACTAACCGTTCGTTTTCAACTTTCGACTAGTTGTTTCATATCAACAAATATATTTTTGTGTATGTTCATATGTATGAATGTGATGAAGACTCATGCTTATTGACAAAACTCGATTTCAAATATAATGAAGTTTGCGCTTGCGAGAACTCATTCTGAAGGCAAAATTTTAATTTGTTTTAAAAAAAAAATTTTTGTGAGCAATTGTCACTATTCGAATTATTTCGGTTAGTCGATTTTCAGACTACTCGATGGCGAGCGGTTAGTCGAAAATTAACAGTTAGTTGATTTCAGACGGTTAATCGAATACTTGTTGCTCGACTTTCAACTTCCAAAAAAATCGCTAATCGACCATTCGACTAATCGAATAGCCGGATAATCGTTTGTCAACAAGAGCTCTAATGCGCGTGCTTTGAATAGACGAGACTTTGACTTGAAACACATTGCATAGACAAATTTCAAAATAAGCACCAAAAAAATTATAATTCATCGCTTTAAAAAAGCTGGACATAAATTTTTTGTCATTAGAGAATTCGGCATAATTTTCTGTTAATTTTAAAAGTGAACATACGCATATTTTTAGTGATTATAAAACTGGGCACAGCTAAAGTTAAGTTGTATGTCAAGCGTTGCAAATGTTTGTAGATGCTGGACGAAAAGTACTACAAATATGCTCTGGGTATTGCTCGCTTGTATGTATGTGAATTTTTACCCTGGGCATCCCATGACCCCTACAGTGCATAAAATATTAATGCATGGTGCCAATGTAATAAAACACGCATTGGACAGCTTTCTGCGGAGGCAGCAAAAGCACGCAGTGAGCATTTGCGGTCGTACCGCAAAGATTTTTCGATAAAAATCTCAAGAGAAAGCTGTAATCAAAAAATTTTATATTTCAAGTCATTTGATAAACTGTATTTCCCCAAATTAATTTTCAAAGAAACCCTTAACAAATTTTTTAAAAGCGAATAAAAACAAAACTAAAAATATTTTGAAAAACGACTTAGGTACTTAGGCTACCGTTTAAAGGATGTATAGAACAGCCTATTTCCCAAAAGAAAATTCAACATTTTGACACCGCGGAAAAGTTGATCCGTTTCCTCAGAAAGTAAAGACGATCATGCTGCGTCTGAAGAAATCTAAGTTTATTTCTTTTTAATAAATAAACATTTATTCGCATAATAAAAATACCTAAAAAAAAATTCCCTGAAAATTTGAGCCCTTAATATTAATATTAATTGCTCGACCAATGCGTGCAAAGATTTCCCGTTTAAAAAAACGTAAACTTTGATTTTTTTTTTCTTCAAAGTTCTACAGCTCAGAGGCATTTTATAGTATAATCTTGGTCAACGATAGGGTTTCTTCAGAATTGAATGCTCAAATATAATAATTTTCGGCGCATGGTAAGGTGGAATAGAAAGTTTTTATTTTGACCAGCTTTAACTTTATTTCTTTTGTTTATTTGATGTTTAATATTTTTTTTTATTAAAGTCTAGCGCATTTTATAACAAGCCGACATAAGTCCGCAGTTCAAGCTTTGTACAAAAATTATAAAAATTCACAAAAATTTTACCAAAATGCCCCAAAAATTTCAAACATTTTATTCAGAATTTTTCGAAAAATTTTACGTATGCAGTTTTATAGCCCATTAAAAAATTAGTAGGACAAAGTGCAAGTTTCAAGACGCTAGAAAATCTCTTTGGTTTATAATAATTTTTTTGTTGACGCTGCTAGGCATTTTCTTCCTTATAAAATATGCTCAAAATTTATCTATCGAGTCTTAAGATGGTGGCCTAAACTCACGATATTAACAGCGCTCAGAACTCTGCAAAGGATACAACGTCAGCAGAAGCTCTAAATGTGCTGTTTAATTTACCTCCACTTGATATAATTGTTGTAGAAACGGCCGTGATTGCAGTTGTAAGACTTAAAGGAGCCGGTTCATGTCTTCATGAATCAGCATTTAATTGCATTTAGGTAGAGAACTTTATATGGGTAAATGTACATTTACAGGACTATTCTGCGCTGGTAATAAAAACTCTGTAACAAGAGTGCATTACCAACGTACCTAGAATTTCGGTGACAAGAAGTGGTAACATTTTTTGCAGATTGACCTGTTAGATTTGCATTTGTAGCTGAATGCTCTAAAGGCATATTTATCGTGCAGCATAAACGGGAAAGGACACTCTGTTAGCCAATGAACACTGGAACTACATTTCGTCCTGTGGAACCTCCAGGCTCCTTACCCAGCTGTTCCTGTAAAGTAAACGCAGGAGGACACACTTGGCCATTGTCGTTATTACAAGAACGTTTTTAATGGCATTGCAGAGACCTCGTGTGTAGAAATAAAAGTTTCCACAGCGCAAACAAAGAAGTTTGTATGCAAGTGAGCTTTCTAGCCTCGAGAGGGATTGATAAATCCTGATGGTACCACAACGCTGCTTACCGATAGTTTCATCGAAATGGTTATTCATAATTCTCATTAGATCTATAATTCCAGGCATATTTATGTACTTCATTGGCAATATATTTTACTAATATATGTATGTATGTATCAGAGATGGGCGTTCTCGAATGAATTTTTATTCATATAAAAAAATTAAATTTTATTCATAATTTTTCTATGTTTGTATGAGGAATACATTTTTATTCTTCATTCAAGTATTTTCGAATGACGAATAAATTTTCTTTTATCATGGAGAAATATCAAATATTAAATAAATTATTATTCATCATTCAAGTAATTTCGAATGAAGAATAAACTTTTATTCTTCATTCAACTAATTTCAAATAACGAATAAATTTTTGTTCATCATTCAAGTAATTTCGAATGAAGAATAAATTGTTATTCAATAAACTGGCTCCAGAACTGTTCCCAAACTGTTTCCAGAACTGCTCCCGACTTGGTCCGGAACTGGACCCGAACTGGTCCAAAACTGAACCCGGAGCTGGTCCTATACTGGCTCCCGATCTGGTCCCGAATTGGTCTCAAACTAGTTAGAGAACTGGGACCGAACTGTACCAAACTGTTTCCAGAACTGGTTCCAAACTGGGATCAAACTGGTTACGGACCTGGTTCCGGAGCTGGACCTAAACTAGTTAAAAAGCTGGTCCCGACTTGGTCTATAAAATTTATTCTTCAATAAAAATGTATTCTTCATCCGAAATTACTTGAATGATGAATAAAAATTTATTCGTCATTCTAAATTACCTGAATGAATACAAATTTTTTCTTTATTCGAAATTACTTGAATGGTGAATAAAAATATATTCGTTATTTAATATTTCTCCATGATAAATGAAAATTTATCCGTCATTCGAAATTACTTGAATTAAGAATAAAAATGTATTCGTCATTCAAAATTATTTGAATGATGACTGAAAATTTATTCTTATTTTTTTCATTCAGTTATTCATTTTCTTGATTACGCCCATGCCTGGTATGTACATATACTCGTAGGTACATGGTGTCCCAGAAGTCGACGTCAAGTCGGAAACGGGTGTATATTTTTCGATCTTATAAGAAATGAATCGGTGACAATACTTGTATTAGACATACATACATACTATGTATGTACATACATATGTACGTATTATCAATATATTTAAAAAAAAACATATTGATATGATATGGTTATCTTCGTTATTATAAGTTCTTTGCGCTTGCTGTACTCAATGACTTTTCAGTTCTTAACGTACGAGTTTTTTTGGCCCCTTAAACTTACCTCAACGCAATGCGCATTTGATCGCCAAAAGGAATATCGAACGACATGTTTATTTGATGGTTAGTGCCAACTCCGCGTTTTTAAGTTTATGGCTTTTGCTGGTGTAAATAAACTCCACGTCAAAAGTAAGGCCAAATTGCAGTAAATAAGAGTGTTCTACAATTTTCGATATATTTTTGATTTTTTATCAATTTATAGTGAAAAATATCTTTAAAGCAGCAAAATCGCTCTCAGCAGGTTTGGAGTCTATTTTAAACCGACACGTTATAACAGCTTTTCAATACTTTCCTTCTTATTATGTTATTTTAACCAAAGTAAATTTTGTTAACCTTAGCACTTTATTGCGTGCACACTTGAATTTAACTTAATTTTTTAAACTGCAACAAATTTAAATTTATCGCACTTCAGTGCTTCTGTTGCGTGTGTCCTTTAAAATCGACCGCAGGATCTGAGTATGTTTGTATGTGTGTACGTATGTCTACAGGTAAATTATGCATGCGCAAGTGCATGTACGTCTGTATGTGTGTAAGTATGCGTTTTAGCGCGCGATTTTACAGCACTTGTTGCCGCTTATTGCTTGTTTTTTTTCCTTTTTTTAGAGGTGTAATTTTATTTTGCACACGCGCCACAATAGTCCTGGCGGCTTATTTATTGAATTTTCTACACCGCAAATCTAAATTTTTTTACTTAATTCAATTTTTTCACTTATACCGGTCGCATATCGTCTGCCGCGTCGCCTATCCGTTTCGCACAAGGGTTGTTCGCCAACTGAGAATTGCACAGCGCAAACAAGGCGACATAGGCGAATGCTTCAGTCACCTACTAGGTATGTATGTACTTGGTCGTTCAGCAGTAAGCTCCAAAATGAATGCTTACATACCCTGCAGGGAAAACCCGAACTGGTGTATCAAATTTCTAGTTCAGTACTAGATATTTATCGCCAAAAACGAACCAGTCCCATAGTAACTAGATCCGCACCAGTGCAAAAGCAGAGAAATGTGGTACTTTTACAAAACTATTTTATTTTACTTTTTAAAACTACATATCGCCTAGCTAAGAGTGAAAAGTCGCTTAGTCCTCTTTTTCCATATCTATATCTGAGGTGACGATTTTAGAACTGGTTCGGAACTGTAGAAAAAAGGGTACATAACGAACTAGTTATCATCTGTCGAATTTAGAACTAGTTCGGAACTATCCAAAAAGGGATGCAGCGAGGCACCAGTCCATCTTCTGTTTACTTTAAATATATTTGTTTGGCTGCTTTTCGTTCGAATACATTTTCGTTCTGCACTTCACAGATTCTTTTTCATAGTTAGGACGCATAAAACAAAAGGGGTATTCGTCTAAACGCGTAAATGCCTTGTAACCGCGTAAACCTCGTAAACTTACTTAATTTTGTATGGAAAACCGGTTTATTTACGAGGTTTCCGCGGTTACGAGGCATTTACGCGTTTAGACGAATACCCCTAAAGTGTTTTACTAACATTTTATCATTTTGCGTCTGAACGCGTTCGGGCCTGGGACCTTCTGGAATGTTATAAATAATAACAAGCACCTCTGTAAAATCAGCTGCAGCCAAGGTATGTAAACACGGACGGACGGACGGACGGACAGACAGACAGGGCTTAATCGATTTCTCTTTTCATTCTGAGCATTTTGATATATATATTTCTATATCGTTCTCGATTCCTTTAGGCTGTTACAAACAACCGTTATGTGAACAAACTTAATATACCCTTGTGCACAAGTGCGCTCGGGTATAAAAATATTTTGAAAAACGACTTACTTAGGCTACCGTTTAAAGGATGTATAGAACAGCCTATTTCCCAAAAGAAAATTCAACATTTTGACACCGCGGAAAAGTTGATCCGTTTCCTCAGAAAGCAAAGACGATCATGCTGCGTCTGAAGAAATCTAAGTCTATTTCTTTTTAATAAATAAACATTTATTCGCATAATAAAAATACCTAAAAAAAAATTCCCTGAAAATTTGAGCCCTTAATATTAATATTAATTGCTC
>JAPVRG010243227.1:0-11151 GCA_029783565.1 Rhagoletis cerasi
CCTCTACCTCGAGTCTACTGTATATACTAAAATTAAATGGGCTATAAAACTGTGTACTCAAAAATATTCTAACTCTTCTGAGAAAAAATTTTGAAACTCCTATGTAAATATGTTGCATTATTTTAGTCTTCTACTAAGTTTTAAACTAGGATTTATAAAGTTTTTGTTAGAGAATGAACTGTGTTTTAATTTAAGATTCTTAAAAATAAATAAATAGGCATAAGTGGCAAACAATATCATCTTGAATTAAAAATATTTTTTAATGATTGAATTTATATTCAGGTATCTTTTTTAAGGAATCGGAATCGGCATCGGTATCGGCTTAAAATTGGGAATTGGTCGGACTCTAAGGCTGACATCACTGCAGCTCAGGAAATGCGATGGACGAGAAATGGCTGTACAAAATATAGGTATTCGAAGAGCTCGAGATGCTACCAGGAAATAAAGCAGTAGTCAAAAGGTTCCAAGACCGGCGATAATTCCTGAATAGATGAAGATGGAAGTCTAGCTGCAGACGCGTGGAGATCAGTTTCCTAAGGTTTTTTGTCGAAGCGAATATTTTTGGCAGCTGCCTCACTGGGAAAGGAGGAGGATGTTTTGATAGGTGTAATACGACAGAGTGTGTACAAATTATGTATGTACATAGAAATAAAGTCGGCAGAAGCCCGCATACAAATTTAACGGCTGTGAATTCGATTTAAATTGAGCCTGAGGTATTACTAACGGAGTAGATTTACTCCGCTTTTTGAACAATTTTTGAATCTACTCCTCTACTCCGCTTGTCTTAAAATCTGCTCCGCTTTTTCACTCACGTTCTGATCCTCTTAGGGCCATTGTTTGGCCGTTTACCCACGATTTTCAGTAAAAAATTTACAGTTAAGAAAAAATTATGACTGATGAAAGAAAACTCAATAAAATACACTGATTTCTTTACTTTCTTCTTAGAAAAGTGTAGAAATTTGGCGCAGTATATTCTAATTTAAATTGTTATTCCGCGTTGAAGTGCTACTGTGAAAAGTTTTCGGATGTCATCGGGTTTCATCTCATTAAAAATAAATTCCAACTCTTTCTATCGCAGAGGGCACCTTCCTCTTCTTCTGCTACCACCAGCGGGTTTCGCGTTGAATACCTTCAGGGCTGGAAAGTTTGTGTATTTTCGTGCGATAAGAGGAAGCCGCATTAGTTTTGTAGGGATACCAAATTCAGATATCGCGGCGTATAAAACTCTTTTCCATGCTAATGCACTATGGGAAATTCGTCCCTATTTTGTGGCTAAAAGTGAATTTTTTTAAGTGATTTACCTCTGATATGGCAACTCCCAAAATCTGTTTGCTGCTTTCCAAAAGTGAAAAATTAATAAAAATAGTGGCGGTTAGTAGAACATTCAATCATTAAAACTCTTCTGTTACTATCACAGAGAAAGAAGGAATTACGAAAACTGGCAGGGCTGCAATGTAAACACCAATTGGGTGGTAGATAATGCTTATGCTGATCATACGATGTCCACCAGGATTATATTCTGTGACCAACCCTGCCAGTTTTCATAATTTCTTCTTTCTCTGATATATTATTTTATTTTATTACTTTTCATGTGCCAGTTGCACACCGATAGTTCTTGGCTTTATAAATACCCTAGGTGTAATTGGAGGCTTCGAAGAGCCACAGCTTGCCAATTATTCAGCCAGTTCGTTGCCAATCGGTGCTTATATGACTTGAACTTATTTTATTTTGTAACGGATTTCAGCTTAAATTAATATTCGTTATTAATTATAGAAGAGGACGAGTAGTTTTCAAGGCCTTTAGTGCAGCGACATTTATCGGCAATTATCCAGCTCGCTACCTTAAATATAGAAAAAAAGTTGTGTGTGAATCCCATGCGCAAAAGTGAAATTTCTTTCTATTACCCGTATAGTTCACCATATAGTTCACCATATAAATTAACCTCATCTTAACTGAATCTCAATCCCAAACTCAATCTCATTCTCAATCTTCATCTCCATCTTCATCTTTATTTTAGTCTTAATCATAATCATACTCATACCTATACTGATACCCATACTTATTCTCATACTCATACTCATAATCAAAATCATCATAAATCATAACCATAGTCATAACCATAACCATAATCATGATCATAATCGTAATCATAATCAAAATTAAAATCAAAATCATAATCACATAATAATAACGAATATAAAGGGAATTTTTAAAAAATGCAAAATCTGCCATATTTCGACAATAACTTCAACTAATTTGCTAAAAACTGGTATAGGGAGTAACATTTTAGCGCCGATTAAAAAAATTATAAACTTTTTAAAAATAGCCGTGGCCTGTAAGTATATTGTTTTTGGGATTTATTTGAGATTAGTACGTGCGTCTAGTATAGCAAGTTGAGCTTCGCCCGAACTTAGACTTATTTACTTGTAGGTTATAGAACAGCTAGTACGTAGAGTTTTGACCACATCCCGCAGATTGTCTGGATCTCTCAACTATTCCTTAATGTTACCTTGCAACGGAGCTAGCTTCTCCTTGGGATATGTTCTGAAGTTTCATCGGTTTCAAGGCGGTGCATATGATATTGCAATCGGTTGTGACCAGTCACGTATGAAGACAGTGCTGATGTCATTTGTGTTTATTTAATAATATAATTTCCGTTGAAAGGCTAGCTTCCCAGTACTTCAACCCTGTTCAACCCTGTATCCAACCCTGGTATCTTCCCGAGAATTCCTGCGTGAAGCTTCTTTGTGAAGAAGAAGTCGTTAGATAGTCGAAATTACAGTTCCTCCGTGGCTGTTGTTGCTTAGATAAAATTTTGGAGAGGAGTCCATTTTACAAGCGACTCTAGTTGAGCAAGTTCTCACTAATCCATTGATGGAGAGACATGTCAACCTTTGCAGCTAGTTCTTCTTCTGACACTTCACTACAGATACATAAGAGCAAAGCGGACGTACGAGCATACGGTAGAGCCGCTCTCTCAGCCTTGAGTGCACAATCCATGTTCTTTCAAATCTCTTATCTAGCCTATTCCTTAGATATTGGACCTCCAGGCGGTTTATTCAAGAACTGCCCCTCCAAGAGCGACCGAACCAAAGTTTGGCTTACACCTTTTTGTAAATATTATAAAAACAGCCCTTTGAGGCCATCACGATGAGCTGCACTTGTAACGTCAGAGACAGTTCCCAACAGCTTCGTAATCACGCTTATGAAAATATTGGCCTATGATTATATAACTCAGGTGTAAATTGTATGAGAAGTGCAGCTAAGTTAATTGCACACTGAAAGCGAAGAAAATGCGAAACTGCATAACTTTTATTAAACTTTCAAAATAATTCATTTCTAATAATTACTAAATAAAATGAGCCGAGCTAAATGGCGAACCAAAACAACAAAACAAAATCGACGCAAACACTTCAAATGCTCCAATTAATTATGAAATTTATATAATTGACCGGTGAGGCAAAAAATCGCATGACATACATGCATACATATTTACTGTAAGCGCAATCAAAGCAAAAGCTTGCCAACAAGAGAGTTCTCATGAAATGGGAGGAGAAAAATGATGTAAGCCAAGAAAATAAATTTGAGCGTTTAATTTTGGAATATAAAAGCTTAGAGACAGCTGCTTTGAAATTCGGAAAAGTAAGTTTTTCAAATTATCTACTTACAGATATTTAGTTTTCCGATATACTATAAATGCATAAGAAAAGAATGCCTTAAGTTTTGACTTACAAGCGTTTGGCTGTAAGCAAGCCTCACTTACCTTCAATGGCAGCAAGTATGCATCATTGGACTTAAACGCTCGTACATACGCCTCATTGGTTGCAGTTCTTTCGCACTTAGAGAGCATTGCGAAAAGCACACACGCTCAGCAAATCTTCGCGAGCTCACCACACTTGGCACAATCAGAAACTCCTAGTGAGTTCAGCATGTGTAAGAGCGGCGCTGTCAGATCGTAGAAGTGCAAGTTTCTTTAAAACTGTAAAATCACCACTTTTGTCGTTGCGATTGATTGGCGCTCAATTGGTGTTGGTTGCGCATGCGCACAATGCCCAGCTGGCTTACGCTCACTAATCTCTTTTATTAGGCTTTGTTGCTGCATACTCGTACCACAATTGGCATGCAACATACACGTAGCTTTAAGAAGCTTTTATTTGCTGCGCTGAGCTGTGCTGTTGTTCAACTTGTTTACTCTGCCACAGGCGACCACCTTACCTCTTACACCACCACCAACACTTTATTTTTTTAAGCCTTACGTTTGTCCGCGCAAATACTTCTTTAGTTACTTGTGATCTTTGGGGTTGGTGGCTGGTATAAAAAGGCCAAAACCACTTTGCGGCGGCTCAGTTGAAATACGCGCTTAACACAAATAAAGACAATACCAAACGGGGCATTGTCAATACCGATCGAGTAGGCAATTAAAAAAATAGTAACAGTTTTTCTTTTTTATGCGCAGCACAAGAACGGTTTAACGGTACGAGACGCAACGTGCAAAAAGCGTGGTGGGTGGCATCAAAGCCTCGTTGAAGCATCAGCATTAGAATCAGATAAAAGCGTATACGCAACGAGTTGGAAGACAGAATAATATTTAGATAAAAAAAAATTGCGGAAAAATCAACAAAAATCAACGATAAATAAGTGCTGGTGTATTTCTAACGACTCAACAAACAATTGTGCAGCGATGAATGTGGTAGGTAACAAAAGAAATAAGTAATAAACGTTTAGCAAGCCTGTGAATATGCAGCAAGATAAATGAAGATAAAGCCATAGAACTCGTCGTCAGTGCTTCAATTTAATTTAGCGAAAGCTTGACTGGTGATTATTGCAATGCATATAACTTAATTCAAACAGATACATGTATTTATATCAAGCCATAGATTGTGGTAAGGCCAAAGGTGAATTCGCATGCACTTTTCAGACAGCTTTGTGCTGATTATTATCCAGTACAGTGAAGTGTTTCGGTTTCTGAACTCTAAAACTTTGAACTTTGTACGGAATTGTAACTTTTGTTTATTTTTAAGAAATTATACGGTAGCCCAAAAGAATACTAACTAACTTATTTGCTAGTGAGCCATTTCCACAGGATCTTAAAGCCCCTACCAATGAAAAAATTCAGTTTGCTCAGGATTTCGATAGCGCTTTAAGCACCATTTTTAGACGCTATCCCTGGCACCTTTGATACTATTTGCTGCCAGTATTTGTTGGTATCTACAAACCACTTGGACCTGTCGATGACTCTGCTGACTTTAGTAAAGGGGCGTTTTTATACCTTCGCAAGATTTGCCGAATATCTCATGTTTTTCACGTGCCAATGCGGGACACTCTCAAAGATAATGTTGGACTATTTTCCTTGATTTTTCGAGATTGCAGCAGTGGAGTCAGTGTCCCTTGATCGTGGTTGTTTATTTGATGATTAATTTTCTATTCCTTCTTAAGAGATTTTCCGTTTTTGTTTGTTCATAGTGTGTCCAGATATTCGTTGCAGTTTGCAGGTTTATAAGTTGTTCTATCGTGCTTAAGCAATTGCTGCAAATTTCAAGTTTATTTTCCTCTTGATTAATCCGAGCAGACAGTTCATTGGGCCTCATGCATAAAAAGTGAGCTTAAGCTCCGACTCGATTTTCAGTACAAATTCTTGAGCTGGAGCTCACTCCACCAGTGCAAAAGTTGAGTCCGAGCTTAAGCTCAGTTTTTATGCATGAAGGCCAATGTCTCGGCATTCTCGTTGCCATTTTTGCGCTTAGGGATGGGAACCCAGAGAAGAGAGATGTCTTTTGAATTAGCCTTTGATCTTAACGTGTATTGATGTGTTATCAAACGGGCCCTCAATGTTCAGGAAAAGCCCCATTGAGGACTTTCCTAGCCTTTTGATGGAGCATCCTGAGGTTGTTGTTCCTCAAACGAACATCCCTTTGGTATCCCCTCTCTCTGTTTCCTTTACCGAGTCTTTCCATATTTTTGTTTCTCTCCCATGTCTCTTTCTATTAGAGCTGCTCAAACACGCGCGCCTCTCTCTTCCTGTCGCTTTTCGTTGAATCGGTGATTGGAATTGCAGCCCTAAGAAATTTCACTTCAAAAGGTCTAATTGTGTTAGGAATGTATTAATTTAAGGAATTGGAAATTTGAGAATTATAAATTGAAGGGCTAAACGCAAAAGATTTTGCATACTTATTAGATATTAAGAAGCAGAATCATTACAGCGTGCGACAAAAAAAAAATTGCAAGATACACAAAAAATCAATATGCTCAAAAAACTAGGGGCTGAATAGTGTGAAACTGCTTTTTTAGTTTTTCTCTATGACGTTTTAAAAGGGCTTTGAAATTTCAAAGATATTATTGGCTAATAAAATTATTTAAAAAATTCAGTGAAATGTGGAATAAAAATTGAGGTATTCGCACCTGCTTGGTTATCAGGTTAACTGGTTGAAAATTATTATGCTCTGGTGTATTTTGTTGTTGTAAACTGAATAGAAAATATAACCACATAATCAGATAACCTGACAACCAGGCAAGCGTGAACAATCCAAATGTTTCAATCTGTTTAAGCGACTTATGCATCTCCCGCATAAAACCTAGTGCAGCGAATACACACACATACTTCTTTTACATTTTCCTAAAAACAAGTGCAGCGAACACACAATACAAACTTGTGTTTAGAAGCGTTTTGCTCATGCCAAAGGGGATACGCATTTTTCATGCAATTCTCGAATGTCTCCTCGCTGAACTTGGTGAAATAATAAGTCGCTGGCAATCACAACCATGGTCAATGCTAACCCAGCTTAACAGAGTAATTTTTGATACGGTAGTAAGCTACAGCTTACAAGCCATCCCTGAATAAATCCCAGCTCATTGCACAGCAGCCCACGGCAGCTAAAGCATGACTCCTCCAATGGAGTCCCCCAATTAATAAATGAAAAAAGGGTCATAATCTTGCGCAAATGCTTCATTAGCCTGCAGACAAATCTCTCTCTCTCTCTCTCTAGCCATCTCATATCAGGCCTTGATGTGTACCTAGAAACCATATGGGCTCATTGAGTTCGATACATAAATAAACGCAATAAAAGGTTATCCCTATCTTTTCTACTCCTCCAACTCGATCTCAACTCTAAACCTGGCCTCCCGCTTTCCCTCAGCTAAACACAATCAAAGAAAAAAGTAAGGAATGATAACTATACTTATTTTTATGTGTATAAAATTGACTTTGGCGCGGTGTTATTTGTAAAAAAGATGTTTTCTAAAAATATTTTCTATCCGTTCAATCTCTCTCTTCCTACCTCTCTCCCTCACTCTTCTTTTTTGCACTGATTAGCAACACTTCACCAAGGAAGAATAACTGTTCGAGTAGTTAAATTAGTAATTACTTTATAGTTTACGATTTCCACGGATATCTGCTGTAGCTTAGGATTGACAAACGGGCTTCGCTGAAGTCGTTCGTTGCAGATAAGCATTTTAGAACAATAATTAGGTGAAGCTAAGCATATAGAAAGCCATTTGCAGATTTTTAGTGCTATGCCCAGTACCAGCTTGCTAATTCTTTATTCTTTTGATAAGTGTAGATCCAACATACCACTTAATAGTTAGTCACTTTATTCTTCTTTGTTATAGCTAAGCGTCAGGTGATTGAATGCGTTAGACGTCTGAGTAACACAAGTGAAAACATAACATTATTGTATTATCACAATTTATGTTGTTATTAAAATCCGAAAGGTAAAAAATATAACGTACTCAATATTATAATTTTATCAATGAGTTGCTTATTACTGCAAACAGTTTTCTTTTATATAAACACATAGACATATACAAAGTGCCTGTATTCAGAAAAAAAAATATGCATCACGTTGCATCAATGTGCTTGCAATGCTCTTACGCGATAATCTATACAAATTACGACAGGTATGTATGAATATGTATGTACATATGTGTACATCCATAAATATAAAGAAACGTGTAAGCACTAGTTACTTTTATTGCAACACAGTTCAGCTCTAAAGTAATTTTTCCGTTACTACCAATAAAGCTATTGCTTACTGTCTCCCATCAGCACTGAGCCCAGGCTATAATTTTCTATGCAAATTTGCACAGTGCTAATTCAATATGCGGTCACACTGTTGTAAATATGTACATATATGCATGATGCACATAAATATGTATGTACATTAGACCGTACCACCTAACAAGGAAAATAAAAAAAACTGCCGTACACCCTTGAGTTTAAAGTATTTTTACAAATTAATAAAAAAAAAAATGTTTTTTTTGGACAAATCTTGGGGTCGCCTTTTTATTATTATTATTATTATTAAGAGAAAAACAATAATATAATTATTATTTTACATTAGTTTGAAGAAAAGCACTAGCTACTGAGGCTTTCGGTAACATCTATATTCGGCTACAAAACAAATTTTTAATATAGTTCTACTGGAACAATCGATTTAATGATTTTTGGCGAGTTTTAATTTACTGCCATTAGGGTGGTACGTTAGTACATTATTATTGGAACGGGATACTTGAGGTCAATGAACTTTCCAACAAAAAAATTTCCTCCTGGAGACAAAACCATCGATATATCACACTTTAAGACGCGACTGTAAATGCCGAAGGTATGTATGATGAAATATGTAAAAAGGCGACCCCTACGTTCGGCAAAAGAAAAAAAATTTAAATTGCCCTCGAATCGAAACAAAAGTTGAATGATCTTTGGCGAGCTTTAATTTACTGACGTTAGGGTGGTACGTTAGAGTGGTAAGAACTCAGATCTGGTGGGTAAATACTAGAACGGGGTACTTGAGGTCAATGAACTTTCAAACAAAAAAAATTGTTTCCTCGAGAGAAGAACATCGGTATTTCATAATTTAAGATCCGGTATTTACAGAAGATATAACGAAAAATGTAAAAAGCGACCCCTAGGTTCGTCGAACTTTTTTTTCGGTGCGGTCTAATGTACATACAAATGTACACTAGATATTTTGCTTAAGTGGCTATGTTGCCTATATATATACAGATAGTAAATATAGTAATACTATTTACATACTATCTCTGACTACGTACTTGTCTATTATACTGTGAACCAAAATTCATTCCAGCCTTCGAAGGTACCTACATATATACATGCTTTGTATACACTAACCCGTTATGTTATTTGCATATATTGCATGCTGCAAACAGATTTTGTCTCAGCTGAGTTTGCGACTACATACCGCCAAGTAGATTGCTACAGTTTTTCACCTAATTTGTAAAACCGGAATACTTGCTTTGTAACTACATATTTAGTGCATTGTTAAATTCAGAAGCGAGAGTAGAAATTGTTGCTATTCTGTAAATTGTATGCAATATATGTAGCTATCTACTTGGTCACCTACTGCATTCGTATACTCGTAGGTAAACGGTTCATTGGCTCTGTGGCTAACTATGTAGTAGACATAAGTGGAATTGGTCACAGCTGGTTTGCAGTTGATTTGAGTGAATGTGGAACCAATAAACATTTGTAGCACTTTAGATAAGATTTACTGCATTTATAAAAGCGCTAACTTCAATTCGACAATTTAACAATTTAAATCAAATTACCAGTTTATGAATAATTACCTGCTTTATTCAACATTTGCACTACATCCTGGTAAATGGTACCTACATATGTATGTGCGAAATTTGTAGTGGTAATTTGGGCCAACAGGGGGAAATTTATCATATCAGAAAAATTTCTGGAATAACAATTATAAATTTTGTTTTCCTGTATTAGTTATGAAGTCAATTAAGGATTTCGCACGAGTAAAACAAAAGACTTAAGACACGAACTTAGTTTTCATTTCTGGGACTTACAACAAAAAACATCTGAATTGAATTTTAATAGAGTAAAATTTTACGCTGCTATGATGTGGTTATTTTTGAGTTCCTACCAGGGAACTGAACAAATTGTTCTGATGAGCCCAGTCGGAGCTTGTCACTCGTAAAGTAGTTGCGTTCCATCACTACAACGCGAGAAAACACACATCTTTGGCGACCCGTAAAAAATTATTGCATCTGGGATAGGATGTATTGCCACTTCCAGCATATTTATACAACCTTGCTTTATTGGACCTCCTTCTGCTACGCTGTCTTCAAAACTTCTCGCTTGGAAAAGTGTTACGTTCTGATGAGGCGGTATATCAGTACTTTGATCCGTTTTTCACCAATAAACCAAGATACATACTCACTAAGAGGGGGCAAAATACACAATGGCTTTTTACTCCAATTCATTCATACAGACCGCTCCAAAAGTCAATGCGGCTTGGACCACTTGTACCGGCACAAGAACCGGTTCATGAATATCTCTGAACCGCGGTTCGGTTTGGTTCAAATGGTTGAATTTATTTTTGTACTATGAGATACGAATATCACAAGAATATGACAAATAGTATGCATATAAAAATAAAATTCAAATATGTGTAATATTTATCAACACTTTGCTTTTATAAAAAACACTTGAAAAAGAAAATGGAGTCAGAAGGCATTGTTACTCAATTGGCTTGTAATAAATATTTTTTATACCTTTCATGAACATGAAATGGTATATCAACTTTGGTCCGAGCCTAAAAAAGTGTAAGTACCAGAAGGAGCTGAGATAGACCCATCAATAAGTATGCCGATATGATCAGGTTGACGAGTTGAGTTCATTAAGCCATGTCCGTCTGTCCGTCTGTCTGTCCGTCTGTCTGTCCGTCTGTCTGTTTGAACGCAAACAGATATCTCGATGAAATTTGATATGGAGATGTATTTTTGTATTATATTAGACATTTGTCGGAGCTGGTAGGATCGGGCCACTATAGCATATATCTCCCATACAACCGATCGTTCAGATAAAAGGTTTATGGCCATTTCTCCCTCAGTTTGGAAGATTAAACCATGAAACTTGGTGAGATATTTGCTAATTGATCATCAAATGTTCGTTAAAAAAATCAGTAAGATCGGAGCTATATATAATATATATCCCATACAACCGATCGTTCAGATAAGAGGATTTTGGCTATTACTCACTCATTTTTGGAAGATTAAAACATGAAGCTTGGTGAGATATTTGCTAATAGATCATGGAATATTTGTTCAAAAAATCACTAAGATCGCAGCTATATATATTACTAGCATACCCAGCAGACACAAGCCAGCAAGCAAATTAAAATC
>JAPVRG010243239.1:0-10528 GCA_029783565.1 Rhagoletis cerasi
ATGAAACTTGGTGAGATATTTGCTAATTGATCATCAAATGTTCGTTCAAAAAATCAGTAAGATCGGAGCTATATATAATATATCTCCCATACAACCGATCGTTCAGATAAGAGGTTTATGGCCAATTCGCCCTCAGTTTGGAAGATTAAACCATGAAACTTGGTGAGATATTTGCTAATTGATCATCAAATGTTCGTTCAAAAAATCAGTAAGAACGGAGCTATATATAATATATATCCCATACAACCGATCGTTCAGACAAGAGGATTTGGCTATTACTCACTCATTTTAGAAGATTGAAACATGAAGCTTGGTGAGATATTTGCTAATAGATCATGGAATATTTGTTCAAAAAATCACTAAGATCGCAGCTATATATATTACTAGCATACCCAGCAGACGCAAGCCAGCAAGCAAATTAAAATCAGTTTTTCAGTAGTTACTATTTACTTTGATTTGCGCGTGTTCATGAAAGGTATAAAGCCTTCGGCACAGCCGAAGACAGCCTCTCTTTACTTGTTTAATTTTTCTTAGTGTTATCACGTATGAATGGCGTTAAGTTCGAATTTCCATAAGTATTTTTGATTTGCTTAGTTTTTAGGGCTATTTTAAACTAATACTGTTGTTTTTTTAAGTAAAAATTTAATTATAAATTAATTAGTGTTTGTTTTTTTTTTGATGAAAATTGTTAGACATAATTTTTTTCATTTCTTTAGTGTTACCGCGTATTACTAGCGTTAACTTCGAATTTCCATGTCTGTCTGACCTTTAGGGATTTTTTAAGTAATACTGTTGGTTTGTTTAGTAAAAGTTAATTTTAAGCTAATTAATTGTTGACTTTTCATAAAAACTATTAAAAATTTAAAATAGGCATGTCATCAATTAAAATAAGCCTCGATGTGCTCGAAAAAACAAAGCTGTATTTTAATTTAAGATACCTAGATATTTAGAAAAATTACGCAACTACTGGAAGGGGGAAAAAGTTGAATTTCGCAGGCCTGTGTTATAGAAGCCCTAATTGCAAAGTGATTGTCCCTTTTCTTACTTTTACAATGGCTAATTGCAAGCGCATAAATGGACTAGCGTATGGTATTCCCTTAAGAACACAACTCAGACTGACCTATCCCATTCCAATTAAAATGCCAAAATGTCAATTTCTTTGCTGTCACTCACCAAATCTTATCTAAACGTGCTATTTGGCAATTAGTAGAATCGGACATAAACAAGTGTTATATTTAATAGAACACAAAGAGGAAACTTTTTAGTGATAAACCAAATGCTAGCCAATTGTATTAAATATACTGATTTTTTCTTAAAATATATTTAAACAAATTTTGTTTCACGAAACGTGGTATTAAGTATATTTACCAAAATATAGGTAATCAGTGCCACATTATATTTATGCACAAGATGTTTTCTTGTAGTTCACGAATACCTACACGAGCACGTTTACATACCTGTAACGAAAAGAGAAAAATGTATGCACAGTTAGAAAATTGAAATTATTACAACTTGTATGTAGATGACACACGGTCAATTATTTGTTAAACAAGTATTTGGGAAAAAATATTTACATTTTTTTGAAAAAGTGAGTACATATTTAAGCAGGATTAAGTTAGGTGTTAATGGCTGGAGAGTAGATCGCTCCTCATATGGGTATAGTAGGACATCTGGGTATCCAGTTACAGTTACTCGGCTATATTCAATTTCTATTCTTGCGTACGCCTTCACGCTTCCTGGGCAATATAAGCAAAAACAAACTTCCCCAAAAAATAAAAAAACAATCGATTTTGTTTAGCTACCAGATCGACGAAAAATATTGAGTAGTCACTTTGAAGTTTTTGGGATGCCGTACAACTTTATCTTAAAAATCGAATTTTCTGTTTTCGGTTTGAAAGCAACGTTAACCACTGAGCTATGCACACCCTGCTGAAGTCTAGATAAAGAAGTCTGATGAGGAGATGTGGTGATCTCCGAAATAGCAGATATAACTTCTACCGCTTAGATTTTGTTGCTTTTCCATTTTTCCTAATAAATAAAAGCTCAATAACAGTGTTAAAATTCAAATTATTCAATAAGTTAAATGATTTATTTAAGATTGGTATTCAATCGAAATGATTTTGAAACTGCTTTATTTCTAAGCTATATTTAAGAGGGTTACCACGTGGATAAAAAAACCAAATTAAACTTAATTCATAAACTAATTGAAATACATGTGTCTCACAGTGCCAGACGAAAGAGACTAATGAAGATTTTGGTTTGACAATACTTTTGAAGAAGGTTGCCATCTCTTTGAAAATACGAATTTAGTTAACTTATGCACAAGTTATATGAAATATTAAAATATAAGTGTCAAATGAAAGCTTTAAGAAATATTTAGTTTGAACATTTTTTTTGATTAGGGCCAATAGGGGTTCAACTATTTATTGGTATTGCCGTTCACAACTCTTTTCAGTTGAGTATATCCAGCTAGATTATTTGAAAAAGTCGGCATTTCGATATAAATTTTGATATTTTACTAATATATTATTTTAATTATACTATTATAATAATTCAAAGCAAAAAAAGTGGAGATCAGGTACGAATTATTTTTACCGATGAGCCCGAGGATACTGGTGGGCAGACAACTGAGAGACAACTATCTTTTCAAAATTGAGTTGAGTTGTGTTTCACAATACCAATTAATAACTTACAAATCAACTATCTTCAAAGTTGTGAATCATAATAGGGGCCTAGGGTCGCCACCTATTCGAAGTCATATATATCTAACTATGTATGTGTTTAATACGTAAAGGTTTTTTTGTGAAGGTCATCAGATCTGCACAATTATTTCAACTTAAAAAAAATTAGATGTAAAATTAAAGAGCTTGGCCTGTAGATGTGCAATAAGGGTTTGGTTCTTGAAGTTAGAACTTCTTTTAGCGGTACAAATTCGACGAAATGAAAAACCGACACCATGCGAAACCGCTTTTCAGCAGGGACCAAAAATAACTGTTATCTCAAATTTACAAATTGAAAACGTTGGCCGAATTCTGAAATTTAACGAAAACGTTGTTTCATAACAGTTATTAGATGAGAAATATATTTTCCGTTGTCGTTGTTATTTCCCAACGTTTATTTTTTACGTTGTCTGATAAACGTTGTATTATAAGGATATGGATAAAGATGGAGATGGAGAAGAACATAAAGATAATGAAAATAAAAGTGAGACAGTCAAGTAACTCTTATCGGCAACGGAAAAAATATTTCTCATCTAATAACTGTTATAGAACGGTTTTCCGATAAAACTTATAACTGTTATGCCCCTGCTTTTCAGTCAGAAAGGTCTGGAGGGATTTAGAAGTAATTTTCCACACGGATCGCTTAAAACTTTTACTAATATTTCGAATATTTTTTAGGTTTTGAAGTGATTTGCCACCTGTTTACAAAGGTTAATTAAATTTTGGCCTATTAACGCCATGTGGGTTCACTAGTAGTATATAATAAATAGTTATATGCATTTACCTACGCACATACATGTGTGTTACAAATTCAAAAACAATTGTACACGGTAGAAAGAAGATATTAAGGATTAATGGTTTTTGAATTGAAAACGAGTTTTGATACTTTGCTTTGCTACAACGAATCCCTAATGCACCTCCATTGCTCATACGCACTGTCAATCGTTACCAAGCAGATATAAACTTTTAATCATTGTCGGCTGAATTTTCAAATTTATTGTTTTGTAAAAAATGGTTCCTTACAGTCTAAGTTGTTCGTTGGAACTTGCCACTAGTAGTCTAATATTTGTCAGTAAGAGGTGAAACAAAATGAAAAAAAAAACTTTAAAAAAAGTTTGTTGATAAAAAAAAATTGTCAATATTTTAGTCTACTCAGTGCCTCAGTATTCTATAAAACGAATATTTTGGAAACAAACTAAAAAATTTAAAATTTTTAAATCTAAAGGTTAGTACTCTGTTCGCCTGCGTGAAATTTCGTCAGCAACATGCATTGTTTTCACGTTACAATTTGACCAACCTATTTGCAAATAATTGAAATTTTAGGACGAGAAATTCATTAGTAAAAACTTAATTTTCCAAGGCTTTTTAAAGTTCGCAATGTAAAAAAAATATTTAAATATTCAAAATTTATTTGAATTCGCCGTCATGTTTTGCGCTTTTTCTCTTTGTGAACACAGTACCATTTTGTCATAAAAATTTTGATGAATTTTGGTCATATCTTTATTTTGATTCTGACCACTTTGTCATGTAGAATGAGAACAGAGTGCTATGCCTAATAAATTAAGTAAATATCTTACTTTAAAAATTAGGTTACAAAGCTATTTAAGATAATTCGTGATTGGGAGTTAATATTTTGAGTATATGTACTATGTATAAATACGAACATACAAAAAGATACTCGTTGAAATTAATAAGATACAAATTTGTATTACAAAAAAGAAACGTGGCAACCTTCATCGAAAATATTTCTAGATTAAAGTCCTAAGAAATTCCTCTAATTTGATATCCATAATAAATTAAATTAAATTTTGTAGAATCGAAAATAAGTGGCAACCTTGCGCTAACATCACAAGCGATAACAGTTACTATAGATGCAAAGCATTGTTTAAGAATGAATCCATGAATAGTAAAGCTTTGCTTTAATTTTCTAAGCAATAAATTAAATAAATACACGCTGGAATATAAGTGGCAACTCTATTTAAAAATATCTCTGAATAGGAGATTTTTAAAATACTTTTAAATTGATACCCATATTCTGATTTCGAACAGGTGGCAACCTTATACTAACATTCTCGGAGATAACGCTTATCTAGATAACGGTGAATTTCAAAACATTAGCTGTATACAAAATTTCATTAAAATTGTTGGAGCCGTTTCCAAGAAATCGATGGCTGTATATATTTATATAGAAGAATTGTTCGTTTAACTCAAACGCCAAAGCTAAATACCAAAATTAGAGGAACAAAATTGTGGGTGGTATTGTAAGGGTTGATATGTACACAAAGGCACAATAAAAAGTTTCCACCTCTATCAAGGGCAGTCTGTACGACGCGGGACATATATGTAAAACTCTAGGATCTTTGTTATCTAATAATATTTTTCATAAAACAAATAAATTTAGAGGATGCTAATGAAATGCTTATATTTTACTGTAGAAGTATTTTGCACATATTTATATTAACAAAACAATTGGTTAAGAAAATTTCAAATTTAAATTTCTTCTTTCTTTCTTCTTCTTAAAAAAAAGTATTACAAGCTACAGTTGTCATGGCAACAGAAGCTTTTTATAAAATATCAACAATCTTTTTGTCAGTTTCAGAGGGATTCAATAGCGCATTTTAAGGTAATTTAGCACCCTGTTTTGGTTACAGCATAAAATTTGAAATTGGTATAGATAATACAAATACCAAAAGGAAAAATCTGAGGGGGTGCCCCGTTTTCTACGATGACATTTTTCCCCCCCATACAAAACTTGGATCACTCTAATATACATACATAAAATAATTTAAATACAAATGTCCGTATTTCGAATGAATGCCAAGTTTATCTAAGCGAAAGAAAGCATAACGAAGCCGTTTTTCATTGGAATTGGCAAAAAATCTATCGTGCAAAGTATGACGCTTTATGATGCCTCTCTCTACTCAAAATACAGTGCTGGCCAGTAAAATAATTGTGATTGTAGGTACATACATATATTTTATCTTAGCTTATTTTGCTTTTATTGGAATTGTGATCCATTTATGGCAAACTGATTTGGTTTATATTTAGGGACGTCATCAAGCTGAAGGAATTGTGTCAACATCATCAAGACCCACAACAAAACTTTGAGAATTAGTAACGGCAAACATCTAGCTAAAGCTGTACATGCCAATACAAATAATTTTTACATCTTTATGTTAAGTTTTGAAATATTACGATTGAATTCTGTCTCTTGCAGAATCCTTACTTCAGATTTAAAAAGAGTTTATTTTACAAAGTGAAAATAGAACATTTATCTTTATCCGAATTTGGGTACGGACTGACTTCGCGCCAATTCAGAATACTGTGAGTCGTAAACGGCTTGAGGCGATAAAAAGGTTTTTGCCATTCAGAGATGAAGGGGAGAGAGATAGGAAAGGACAACTCGGTTACGATGCACTATTTCGCATTCGCAATTTGGCCAACGGACTCAATAAACAGTTTGATTCGGTAGCAAAACATGCTCGACTCTGTGTTGATGAGCAAATGTGCAGCACAAAAATACGACATCACCTTCGACAATACATGCCAAATAAGCCGCACAAATGTGGAATCAAATTGTTCGTTTTGGGCGAATCTTTGGGCTATGCTTACCGATTTAAAGTTTACAACGATGGCGGTGACAATATTATTTTACCTGGTACACCAGACCTTGGTGCAACTCCAAATGTAGTGGTACGTTTGACACAAACAGTGAGCAAATTTGTGCACCATGTTATGTTGTTAGTTTAGTTGCGTGCAAGAGGAATATAAGGTTTAGGCACGGTGCGGGTCAAACGAATTCCGAATTGAAAGTTACCTACGGGCAATTCCGTCAAAAAGAAACAAAGTGGTTACTGCACGAAATTTGTGGGCTCTGCATTCGGAGTTGACATCACCACTGTTTTGTGGAAAGACAATAGATGTGTACGATTGGCCCCCACTTATGTGGGTATTAAGCCATTTGTGAGGATAAATTCCAACTTGCAAATAGCAAAGGGATCACGTTATGATCGCAAAGCAAAAGAATATGTCGAAATCGATTGTCCAAATAAAATATGTGAATATAATAACCATTCCCATATGGTGTGGATTTTATGGATGGAGCAATGGGACGTTACCATATTCGAACAAAGACACTCGATGACAGGGTGTCCAGATTGTTAAAAAAAAGCGCAACTTCTGAGAAAAGATCGCCAATTTTTTTGAATAAAATTGATGAAATCGACTTAACAAATCTTATATTTTAAAAATGAGATCTTGTCGTAATATAGTTTTTAAAACCAAAAACGAATATAATACCTTCAGGGTAATAATAAATAGCACAAATCAGTTATATACATAATAGTGATGTACAAACAATTTTCTTAAAAAATACACATACTTTTTAAAAATATTTGTATTAACACATTTTGCGATAGGACTGCGCAATTATTAAATTTATTATAACTCATATTAATTGATTACACATTACAACAAAATTTAAGATTTCAAAAATCCCCTGGGGTTTCCCAACGGTTTCTAAAGCTTTTGGGTCCTGTGAATTCGAATCTGAAGTCAGAATTTTCGGGTCACCCTATGTTTTCTGTAGAATACTTGGTTTATCTAGAATAAGGAATAATAATCTGATATTAATTTTTATATTTGACCACATACAGATGTCGATATAGTGCGAAAAATTGGTGTTTTAGTACAATTTCTACTAATTTTATTTTTAGAAACAAATTTTGTTCAATACACATCTATCTATCTTCATACTATAAGAAAACTCTAGACTCCAATTTGCCTATGTACATATATTAAGCTTGCACAGGGCATCAATAGCCGATTTGGTTGATGACCAACTACTCACAACTGCCGTGGACAGACAAGGAAAAAGTCTGATGAGGTTGAAGTGATATTCACCAAAATAGTTAATACTTATACCTCAGCTTATTGTAGGTAGTTGTAGTTTTTACCACCTTAATAAAAATTGTTCCAAACACATTTTTTGCGTGCCAATAAATTTACATTGATTAAAATTTGTTTTAAACAAGTAAAGAAGTCTATGTTCGGGTAAAACCGAACATTAATTACCCGGCGCACGTATGAAGCATCGTTTTTTTACGATACTGAAACCTTACGTTACATGGTAAACAGGGGTGGTTTTTTACCCTTTTTCAAACATTATTGATAGTTTAGCTATGCTTGGTAGAAATCGGTAAAGCGGTTACCGATATAAACTTAAGTAGTCATGAGTTCGCGGTGTCACGCCCCTTTTCCTTAAGTACATGAACATCTTACTTCTTGCTACAAGATTGTTGTGAGTACCAACTTTGAGTAAACTACCGTTTCTAAATTTCGCGCTCGGGTATAAAAATGAAATGAGTAAAAAATGTACTGAAATACAAATTTTTGGTACTATAGTGACATCTGTATGCGGTCAAATCTAAAAATTAATATTATATTATGATTCCTTGATCCCAAAAACCTTTAGTTACACTTGTTCAATGATTTTTAAAAGAATACAAAGTTTTTGTTTCTACAAACGCCGGTTTCTGGGCAAACCACGTACTGTAGAGAAAACCTAGGGTGACCCGAAAATTCTGACTTCAGATTCAGATTCAGCAGACCAAAAAGCTTTAGAAACCGTTGAGAAACCGCGAGGGATTTTTTGCCTGTTGTACAGTGTTATTGATGGACTTGCTCATGTTAACTTAATTTTCAGAATGAAATTGCAAATTTCCCATTCAGCGGGAGTTGTCACAAATGGCGGTTTTATATTGGAAAATGTTCGATATGCTACAATAAAATCGATAACAATAAAAAGTGTTACCACATCAAAAGTAAAGCTCTAACTCTACAACCTACTTTTTACGTGTTTCGACGCATTAGTATGATAGCGCACAAAGGCGATTTCCTAAAATTTTTACGCACAATTACCCAAAAAAAAATTGGCAAATTGGCGCTAAATCTCCCAATCTGTTTGTTTTACCATTTTGTAGACATGTCAGCAACTAATTCTTATATGCTATATCGGCGCATATATGCTGAAAAAATCAACGATTCTGGCAATGTTTCAGTCGAAGATCAACAGTTGCTCCAGTTACCACAATTGCGTGAAGAAATTGCTGGACGTCTTGTGTCACATACAAGAAAGCGTACAACTGGTCGTCCATGCCACCATCCGACAACTGCACAACGTGATCCACAACCAAGTTGTTCCAAAGTTGGTCAGAAAGCTAAGCATCCAGTTAACGATATCCGTTTCGACAACGTTGGTCACTTTCCGAAATGGCTCGGCAAAGAAGGAGGAAAAAGATGGTGTAAATTATGCAAAAAATCACCAACCCAGTGTATTTGTACAAAATGTGATATTCATTAGTGTTGTTCAAATACCAAAAATTGTTTTTATGACTACCGTCAAAAAAATGAGGAAAATCGTTTAATTAATAAAATGTTAAGAAAATGTAAAACTGTGAATGTTTTCTTTTTTTTTTTTGCCAAAGAGCCAATAGTGTCCGTAGGCACTCTTCCGATTTTTTCTATCCAGGGGTTGAGAAAATTTAAAAAGTAGCGTTTACATTAATTTAATTTATTATTATTTATTTTTTTATAAATTAAGCGAATTGCCCATTAGAGGGTTAAGGCTGACAAACTGGTCATTTAAATTAAATAAGTGGCATAAGTACCAATTAAAACTGTCTATCTTTGCATAGACATCAAATGCAATTGAAATATGTACATACATTCAAAGATACGCATGCATAAGTATACCTATGTAATTAAGTATGTATGTATGTCCTCACTCACGAAAATTCACATGTTTAATTCATCTTAATAATCTGATTTATTAGCGCGTTTCTGGGCAATTTATGTTTTATAGGCAAATAAACCAACAAAGGCATTATTAAGGTTTAATTTACATGCCATTCGCGGTGGCTAGCACCACATGCGTCCACATGAAATATATTTAGATGTTTGTTAGCTATTCAAAGTTGGGTGTCGGTGCCGGTGCCTTCCTATGCCATTGGCCGGGTGTGCTAATGAATTTTCACAAAGATTAATATCACAAAATGTTGTTGACAAACGGCGCTGATGAGCACAATTTTGACTTGCTGTGTTGATTTTGATTCAATAACGATGAAATATATGTATGCATGTTTATATTTGGTTCCTTAATTTGCACCAAAAACTTTAAATACATATTTGTACAGGTATACGTAAAGTTTATGATGATTGAGGCAAGGGAATATGCATTTATACTATAGTATTCTAATAAATCCAGACCAATGGTGCATACCCTGCTGGCCTCGATTTAACTAAGCTCAGTTCAGTCCGATAATGCGAATTCAAATCTACGAAATTCTACACAAAACAACCTAAACAATAAAATGCTCTGTACTATCCTCTTTCTCTGGGCAAGATGTACACCGCGGGTTATCGTTGATAGCTGTTTCGGCAACTTATATAACACTAAGCACCAAAATTTATGCTACATCCTCGAACAACTCCCATCAAACTAGGTGAAGGCATATCTGCACGCACATGCGCAAAAAAGCTGCATGAGATGGAAGTTTTTGCACTTATCAAAGTAGCAAGTTGCATAACTTATTGAAGTAGTAAGTTTCTGACACTCCAACTACCCAGTAGGCAAAAGAAGGGCCTGAGGTCACTTCTAGAAACGCTTCTAGTGCTTCTTTTGGCAGACAGAAGTCCTTCTGCTTCTCATTCTTTTTTTGTATGAGATGTCCCACTTGGCAAGGCCTTACTTTTCCTTTATGTGGGTAGGGCTTCCATGTGGCCTTCCATAAGCCCTTCCATAGTCCAAT
>JAPVRG010243244.1:1996-12299 GCA_029783565.1 Rhagoletis cerasi
TCACCCCCCACCTACCTTCTCCTCAAGTTTGGCAGGTTACTTCTGGGACACCCTGTATAGGCATTTAATTTTGCGAAATATCACCTTCGTCCATTCATGTCTTTAATTATACTTAAGATTTAAATGAGTTTCGTATGCACATTTGATTCGATTAGCTCATTGCCTAACAAAACCATTTAAATCCAAATTTCAAACTTTGCACAAAAATTAAAAAAAAATTGAACAGTTTCATCAAAATGACGCCGTTTTTTTTATTTTAAAATTTTTGAAAATTTGTTTAGTATGCAGTTTTATAGCCCATTCAATTTTAGTAGTGCAAGTTTGAAGTGTGCAAAATACGGTTGATTTTCGGCAATTTTTTTTTGTCGACAGTGTTGCGCATTTGCTTCCATATAAAATAAAATGCGAACATTTGTTATATGGAAGAAAATGCGTAGAACTGTCAACAAAAAAACTGCCAAAAAGCACTGAATGGAAAAAAACTTTCTAAAAACTCTGTAAAAAACAGTGAAATTTTGATGAAACTTTGTTAATGTTTTTTTGCACAAAGTTTGAAGTTTGGATTTATATGGTTTCGTTGAACAATGAGCTATACTTTAACAAAATAATAATTAAAATTAATTAAAAAAAAAAAGAAAATAGCCAAAACCGGAGGACCGTATTATTTTGTAGCGGGGTGTATGCAATTATGTAACACACGTGAAAGCAATACTTTTAAAAAAGATCACACTAGACGAGCCATGTTGCTTTAGTTATTGCAAGTCTCTGGAAAAATTAACAAAAAAAGTTGGCGTGGAAAAATAATTGTAGTACTTCGTTACTTTATTTCGATGAGAGAAATTTTAACGTTGATGCTTATGATGATTTCAGCTTATATGTACTTAAATGATATTTGTCCTACTTGAAAGTTAGCTCGTTCAATAGCAGTGAGATCGAATCATCAGGCAATGATGACGACTAAGAAATATGTATTTCACAGCACATCTCTGCGATTTTCTATGTTGGTTAGATCCCTAAGGCACGGTGCACATTAGATCAATACGATACGCGATTATATGTATATCAAAGTTATGATATGAGTGTCTCTATCGCACCTTATTCTACCTTAACACCTACCTTAACACCGTGAAAAATTTTTGGGATTTTCTCTTTCTGAAGTATAATGAATTTGATGCTATACAAAACAAATGCAGGAGTTTTGTGATTTTAGTATCCTTACGATAATTTAAGTTCCATTACAATTATATTTCGCGCCAAATTTTAGTCAATCAATCCCGTAAGGTAGAATGACTTCGCTGTTAATTAAGTATCAAAACAAAATTGCTTTTGTTTAAAATTACTCCCTCTCTTAACTTCAAGATGGAAACAATTCTTCAGCTTTTCAATTCCAGCGAATAGCCTCACGAAATTTATAAAGAATTGACTACCTTACAAAAATTAGGCAAATTAATGCTTGAACTATTGGCTAATTTTTAAAAATTACATTGTAAACCTGTCATAAAAAAATTTAAGAAAAATTTGTCCGAACTTGGCTTAAATTGCTTTTTCAAATGGAGGTAGAAAATTTACCCTGCGCGCTTATATATTATCTATAGGCAGCTTAAAAAAGCTCTGCCCGCGTGCTACGCTTTGGTCGTGACTGATTAGATGCACTTCAAATGCTTTTATATCTGCTTACCACGGGTCCCATAGCATGGACGTGAGTGACTGAATATTTCATAAACTCAGCATGTAGAATGCTACAAATGCAAATTTAGTGGGGCAACTACCTGTTAGTCTGAGCTCCATGTGTATTTACACAATTTTGCAGGCATATGTATATGAACTTTCACAGAAATATTTACGGACCACGCTATAGAGAAACCTAAACTAGTGAAACATAGTAAAAGGAATAAATTATTAAAAAAACAGATTGTAAAGGTCGAAAGTAAAAGTGAAAAATTCTTGGCTGGGTAAATATGGATTTATAAAACCCCACTCACACAAATATTTAAAATGAATACATACATATTTGTACATGAAATTATAATATATGCAAATTCAACCCAAAAAATGCTTGAAACGATAACCAAACATGAAAGTTTTGAAGTGGAAGCCAAAATGTACACAAATGTATGATGTACGTACTACATACGAGGGCGGCCCGACAAGTACTTAGCCTACAAAAGAAAAACGAATATTTTGGAAAAGTTGCGATTTATTTCTCAACATAGTCTCCTTTTAGCTCGATACACTTGACACAGCGATGCTCCAACTTCTTTAACCCGTCTGAAAAATATGTTTTCTCGAGGTCTGCCAAGAAGGCATCCGTGGCGGCGATGACCTCATTCGGCTTAAATTCCTCCCCGGCGAGTGACTTTTCAAGTTGTGAAACAAAAAGAAGTCGCACGGAGCCAAGTCTGGAGAATATGGTGAATGGGGCAGCAGTTCGTAGCCCAATTTGACTACTTTTGGCACTGCTCTGAAGTGGTCACACGGTTGCGCTTGTTGTCCGGAGTGAGCAAACGCGGGACACCCATCGCGCCGACAGATTTCTTATGCCCGACATTTCATGCAGGATAAGACCCACGCGGTCTGCGATTTTTGTCACGTTATACCCCGTGGTAGCCATTTTCCGGGCACCTGAGCGTGGCTCATCAAAAACCGACGTGCGACCATGTTGAAACTCCTTAAACCAATTTTTAACGGTCGCCATCGAAGGAGAAGAGTCACCGTACACAGCATCCAAGCGCTCTTTGATTTCGCTGCGCGATTTCCCTTCCAAAAACTCTTCTCTTCTCCCATTTTTCTAAAATTCGCGGACAAGCCCGCTTCCACACGCGGTCAAAGCAAAACTATGAGTCCGATTCGGCTGAAATTTGGACAGTAGCCGTCTACGAGAATGTACTACACGACAGTAAATTTCTTTTGCGATAGTGGCGCTATCGGGCGGTGGGGCCAAACACTTATCGGACTGCCCTCGTATGTGTGTACGTCTATATGGAAGTGTGTGGATGAGCATATGAATTTATGGGATTGTAATTGAAACTATGCAGATATTACATTTATCCGTGTGTATAACTGAGTGTATGTATGGTTTTGCATACATTTTATGGCTTATTTTTGAGTGCAGATATGTACATTAGGGTCGCCTTCAAAATGAAATTTTAAGTCTCACGCCCTCAATCGGTAATACCACGGTCAAAGATAGCACGTATAAATTTTAGTCCCGATTGTATATAGTCTCCATAGAGGAATCTGAACTTTGACCCCTGTGCGACACGCCTTAACCGACTCCAATCGGAACCAAAATTTATATGTGATATTTGCGCCTACAGTAGTATCGATTTTGGGTATTAGATAAAAAAAAAATTAATTTGAATTTTTTGAGTCTCCATAGAGGAATCTGATTTTTGCTCCCGATTCGACACGCCTAAACGGTCTCCGATCGGGACCAAAATTTATGTGTGATATCTTTGGCTATATTAGCATCGATGTAGGGGTTGAGGTTTAGGAAATCTGATGTAAAAATGTGCTTCATACATTTAAGGACCACCCTAATGTATATATATTTGTAATTAGATATGTATGTATATTAGACTACAAATATGTTTGTATAAATATGTATGTATGTATGAATATTTATATATTTTCCTACAACTGTGTGCGCTCTTATGGCAGATTTAATTAATTATTTATGCAAATATTAACAGAGGAATTTTCTTTGCTGACTCATCGCTCTCGAAAATTGTTGATCGAATGAGCAACGTAAAAAAGTAGCACCCATCCGATAAGTGCATATGTAAGTGTTAAGCACTGTGAAGGGCAGAATGGAAATGAGATTTTCAATTTTTAAAAATGTGTAATTGGAATTTAAACTGCAGACGCCCGATGACGTTGATGACGTCGATGATTGGCGGTGATAGTGATGAAAATAATTAATATAGTAATGTTATTTATGAAGGCTGTAGTCATGTTGGTGTTGTACATGTACCACTTTGTTTATGAGTAAACGACAAGTTTAATTGGTATTTAAAAAAAAATTAAATAATTTTTTGACTTGAGAAAGAGTTTTTGTGTGCGATGAGAAAACTGAATGGCAGTAAATAGATTTTTAAAATATCATTGTATGAAAACTTGCATGAAAAGGATCCACTCCATATTAGCCAAAAGATTGTTAATGTGTGGGGGAAAGATGGGCTCTATATCAGGGTGAATGTTGGGAGAAGATGCCTTTCTGGCCTCTCCTATGCCAGACTTGAAGCACATCTAAGCTTATGCTGATGATGTTTGTGTATTATCGACAGAAAAATCTCCGTGAAGACACGAAACAGAATTAATTTTCAGATCATATATAGTTTAATCGTCAACTAAAAGTGTTCGGAGAGTGTCGGAGAACCTTTAGTGAGACTTGGAGTCTATGGCCAGCTCTGGTACTTTGGGTATACACATATGCACAGATTCAGTCAAATCGATCATTACGTATTTTCTATAGTCAGCTGGAATTATATATTAACCATCGATTTAGCAATATCATATAAAGCAGTAAAGGTGAATGGCAAACTGATAGCTGAAGCTTATTTTATAAAGGGACAAAGGAGTGATCCAGAGCTCTTTGGCACCTAGAACTCTCTATAGAATGGACTGTCATTAAGAACCTTACCGAAATCTGCGAAACAACCAACTGTTTCCTGAAACCCTAACAGTTCAGTAGCTAAATTCTAATACTTGCTGAATTCTCTACAATCTATGAGGAACAAACTGCGTAAGTCTATGTGCAATGGAGTTGCAGCCAACAAATAGATAAAATGAAGTACAGATGAAGTGAAGGTAAGATACGTATAAAAGATTTTGGGAAATGTAAAAACTGTAAAATAAAATCCTGAAGACATCCAAAAGTCCAATAAGACTGTGCTTTGGAGTAGAGATCTTAAGATTACATATAAAAGAATATTAGAACAATTTCTAAGGAGTTTTACGTATCGCCCATTTACGAGAACTGCCATAACCCAAAAGGAAGGCATTTTTCAGGAGACGCGTTTAAAATTTTCAATTTGCTCCCAAAATGCAGAAAAAGAATATTGTCTTCTTGCGCGGAAACTACACAAGACTTTAGCATAAAATTTGTAATCAATATGAAGTATGGCATAGCGAGAAATTCTGGATCATTTGCTCAGAAATTGTTTTTTTTTTTAGTTTTGACAGTCTTGTTCTGTTAAAAAATAATTTCAGCAATGAGTAGAAAATTTTAACCTTACTCAGTGATATCAGTAATATTGCCAAACTTATCTTAGTCTATAGCTATTGAATTCTTTGGGGCATAGCTCGGATTGTGTGTCCTCGGAAATTCGAGGATATGTCACGCGTTGGTTGGCATTCATAAAATATAATTTGAGTACAAGGCCTCTTTACTTGACTATGCTGTGCAGCGTACCATTTTTGTATCATTCGAGTTTACTGGCATTTTACAATTGATAATAAAAAAAAATTTGCACACTATGCATGTGTATATATATATGTATGTATGTAATAGAAATCACGTATACAAAAACTTACATACATACATATGTAAGAGTGGTACTCAGTGCCACCAATCACCCACTTTACTTTCATTACATTTTTATTGTACAATTTAATTTAATTTCATTTGATTTAATTTAAATAGGAATGCTCGGGTGTGATAGCATGACTAAGCGATGAAGTAAAAATATCCACGCACGTAAGTACAAAAATATTAGATTGTTATATGTATGTATACGTGTATTAACACATATATATAGGCTGTCCAAGAAGTATCACGACAAACTTGAGGAGTAACCAAACATTTTTCAGGTAAAAGTGTAACCATTTCTGAATTTTTTAAGTTTTCTTTTGGATTTAAAAAAATCGGGCCTTTTCATGTATTTTCTTTAACTGTATGTACAATTTTTATATTTTTTTCTTGATTTTTTTTTTGATTTTTTTTAAACTTTTAATTTTTTTTAATTATTTTTTTTTTATTAATTAATTTATTTTTTATTAATTTTTTTATTAATTTATTTTTTTTTATTTACATGCTGTTAAAGAAAATAAATGAAAAGGTCCGATTTTTTAAATTAAAAAAATTCTAAAAAATGTTTGGTTATCAGGGAGCTCGCCCCCACATACCTTCTCCTCAAGTTTGTCGTTATATTTACTTCTTGGGCACCCTGTATATGTAAGCTTGAATGTATGTATATACAAATGGATTTGTGCCATATTACTTATACGTGCATACATACATACATATGTACATATGTAGGTCACAAAATTCTCCGAAAAAATTTAACTAAAATAAGAAGAACTTTGTATGACTCATTTTTGTTTATCACTGAGTCGAGATATGTTGACATGATTCCACTAATGGGAAAGTAACTATTCATGCAAAAGACATCTTCATAGATTTAAATTATTTGCTAAAATGACTTTCTTTAAAAGTGAAGAAAGAACAATAAGACTACGCTTTCACACGACAAATTTTAGCTCAAAGTCTGTAGAAGAAATCAATTCTAACTAAATATATAATTGAATAAACAAGCAATTAAATGAGGTTTGTTATAAATCAGCTCCTTGATAACAAAAAGGTACATAAAATACCCTTATTTTATAGTCAAAATATGTCAATTAAAAGTGCGAAAAAAACTAGTTTTAAAATCGGCAGAAATTTGAGTTTAATTTATCTTTTACGCTGGGTCTTCGCAGGGCATTAAATGACTTGCATATTAAGGACATCGTGCGGCATTAGGAAAATAACCGTGTCGTTACGTTTATATGTACGTAAATATAATAGGGGTATTCTTCTAAACGCGTAAATGCCTCGTAACCGCGTAAACTTCGGAAATAAACCGGTTTTCCATACAAAACCAAGTAATTTTACGAGGTTTACGCGGTTGCGAGGCATTTACGCGTTTAGACGAATACCCCTATTGATTAAGTTCGTTTTCAAATGCAATTTTTTAAAATTCATAATATTTTTTGTCATTTCAATCTCTAACGAAAATTCGGACATACTAAAGTGTGTCGGGAAAGCAAACATTTTAGAATAAGTAAATCAAACAAACGAAAGAAACGATTCCTTATTTTACTTACCAAATCTCACTCTGATACAACAAGTTTACAAGTTTAATGTCTGAAATCAAAATAATAAAGAATATTAGTATATAACAACTAATGTAAAAACATTCTATAAATAATTTTTTTTGTGTAAATTGAAATTGAAAAATTAGCACTATGTACATATAAACTGATTGGTAAAACGGAGAATCAGTAATGTTTTGTTTGCTTTTGCGATTAATAACAATGATTTATTAATGCCCCATAAATCTCCACCAATCAATGCCAATTTTCGCAAATAAATATCATTTCTTAATTTAATTAGAAATATTAATAATATTACAATTTGCGATCTATATATTCCATAGAATATACAATAACACTGTGGAACGGTTTTGGTGTTTTCTTTGGACTATGTCCATTAGGTAGTTACCATGCGTGATAGTCAAACCCTAAGAGGATTTCGCCCCAACGCTCATCACAATTTAGTTAACAGAGCGTTAAAGTTTTTACTGTAATTTTATGTAGGAATCGACTTCAAATTTAAAGAGCAAAATTTTCATAGAACCTTTTAACCCTTAACACCCATCATTTTGAGCCTTTTTGAACCCTAATTTGAAGAAGTTCTATGTAAGTTCATTCAAAATGCCCGTAAGAGGATTAAAACGTTTTACAAAAATATTAAGCAACAAATTTGACTAAAGGTGGAAAAATCCGATGATTAAGGGTGAGTAATTGAAACAAAGAGAAGTGCCGCTATACATAAATTCATATGAGCCTTAATTAAATGGAGTTGAATCGACCGCCTAAATGGTTTCCAAGTATAATTAAACAAAAAAGAAATTTGCTATTTCTTAAACTCGATTAAGCGGATGATATTGGAATAAGCTTGAAACTGAACAAGGTTTTAGTAAACTTGGAAAGAAAGTTTGATTTCCCAAGCACTTAAGAAATGTTTCCCATCCATTGTACTACGGAGAAGAGGAAACCCCTGTCTAATTTTTTACTTTTCAAACTTTCCTGACTCTTACCGGGCAATTCTGGCTAAGATAGTAGAAACTCTTTTGTGAGACAGCAGGCAAGATAGTTTGAAAGATTTGGTTTATTCTGGCACGAAAGTCTTACAAAAAAAGCTCCTTTGCCAACTATCATGATTAAAAGCTCTTTTGACAGAAAGCTCTTGTAGTATATCATTTTGCTCGCACTGATCCAACAGTCACAATGGCCGAGTGAACAAAGCACTGGCGTGTCATTCGAGAAATCCGATGTTCGAGCCCTCGTGCAGCGGATTTTTTTCTTTTGGTTTTTTTCTTTTCTTTTTAATTTTTAGATTTCATTGTTTTAAACAAAAAATATTTTTTTTAATTTCATTAAATTTTTAGAAACTTACTTTTTTCTTAAAATTTTTAAACTTAATCTACATATTCTATTTCAATTTCCTTTTCTATTTTCTTCTTTCTTTTAATTTTTAGATTTTATTCAATTTTTAAAAACTTGTTTTATAATTTTTAAAATTTTGTTTTTAAATTTTATTTTTACTTTTTTTAATTTTATTTAATTTTTTTTATATATGTAATTTTTTTTTATATAATTTTTTTTTTTTAATTTAATTTTATTCACATTTTTAGTTTTTATTGTGTTAAAAAGAAATTTGTTCTTTTTTATTTCATTTAATTTTTAGGAAAATTATTGCTAAAGGACAAACAATAACGCTACGATCTTTCAATTAGTCCTTCGAAAGACAGAAAAGAGCTTTCAAGATAGTTGTCACGATTGACTATTGTCTTACGAAAGACTGTGGTGAGTTTAAAGGCAGTTGCCTGTGTTCACACTGAACGAGTGGAGAGAAGCTTTTGGCAAAGAACATTCACTTTCAGTCTCACTTAGACTGAGAAATCTGCCGAGTTATAGAGAATTAGACGTCCATATCCTCATATTTTACTCAAAGCTATTCAGATAGATGTAACATATTGGTTTGTCAATGATGCGCATGATAGCAAAGTGCTGGGCTCATGCGGTTTTTTGAAGTCTTCATTTCTTCAAATATCGAATAAATCGGATTTTTGTTACCGAATAAACCGAAAAGAAAATGTTTATTAATTTTATGCCTAAACACTGGAAATTTTCCCCTAACTGGAAGGACTAGAAAGCTTACTTTTTCCGGCAAAAATTTGAAGTTCTTTCTCGCCCGAGAAAATGCTCTTATTCAATTTATGGCAATATATAGCTCGTTGGAAGTTTTGGACGTATTTTCGGTGACAAAATGAACTTTTCGACTGGGGGGTTGAATTGTTGAGGAATACTCTTGAAACTACAAATTTAGGTATACATGTTTTTTTATAAATTCTCTTTAAATATCTTCAAGAATTTTTGATATATTCAGTAAAGTGTATTTCAGCCAGCCCCTCATTCCACTAAAAAGCTAGATACGTCCTTTTTTATCTTGAAAGATGTGACCAATAAATTTGTGTTCGGGGCGATATTTATCTCTCCCCGTTCTTTAAGTCAAAATGGAACACCATTTAATTGAAGTCTATAACTCCAGCGTTTTAGTAAGAAAAGGTAAAAGTTCTATTTATATAAGCGAGTAGCATAGTCAAGACAACAACTATATTGAAATGCCGGCTTAACTGCAAAATCTATCACCATTTGGTTGTCGAAACTCGATATTTTTAAAACTCTCATTATTTCTACTCATTATTACTATTTTTTTTTTTTTCAAAATTGGTATACAAGAGTTCATTCTTATCACAATTTCAATATACGAGTATCGTCCCCACTAACGATTAGTCACACTTGATATTTGAGAAGCAAAGCCAACCAGAACACCTGCTGACTCACCTCAAATTGGTCAAATACTCCCTGTATTCATTTACTTGTTTTTCGCCCATTTGCCTGCTTAGCTGCCTAACCACAACAGTGGACTATTGGAAATGAAGCGTACCGACAGTATATGTAAAAGAAAGAAAATCTAAAGCAGACGCAGGAACAAAAATGTAGCCAAATGGGCATAAAATATGATTGTCGCTTGGCAAAAGATAGCGAAACTCAGTTGGATAAGCCGCAGGGAGAGCAGCAGCTGACAGCCCGCCTAAGCAGACAGGAAATATCGATTGTTTGCGGCAAATTGTGCGCGAACGCAATTCAAAATGAGAGTGTCAGGCAAATCCGAAAGGTTAAAACAGCGCAAAATAGGAAGTGATAGCGCGTATGTTTAGAAGCTTTAGTGATTGGATAGAAAATTAAATGAAAA
>JAPVRG010243253.1:10242-25565 GCA_029783565.1 Rhagoletis cerasi
CCAGAAATTATGGTAGCAATTGCAGTGTCAATTGCAATTTATTGCCAATGCACAAACATTCCAGTACAAAAACAATTTCCCAGCATGTACTAATGTAAACAAATATTTGCCGCATTGAATCAAAGGTATTAGACCGCAAAATATGTAAATATATTTATAAATAAAATTACAGCAAATATTGTAAATACATTAAATGCATTTGGATAACAATAACTAATGTTTTCCTTAGTAACTAACGTGCTAGTATTTGTTTATTAAGAATTTATTATGAACATTTCTCATTACAATATTTGCGTGTAATTAGAAACCCATAGCAATACATTGCATTGAATTGCAAAAGTCGTATTGTGCAGCAGTTTTAATTGCACAATACAATAATTAATTAACTCATTCTCCAATTCGTTCGACCACTAAAGCCAACGTCGCTCCGACTATTCGAACGGTCGGATTGCTTTTATTAAATTGTAGCTACATTCAAAACAAATGGCAAATTTATGCTAATTTTAAATATAAAATATGATTATTTTATGCGGCTCGTTCAACGAACAACGCAAAGGTGGTGGTGCAAGGCATGTGAGGAGAAACGCAACGGGTGGCGCAATGGAATTTGCTAAATATGCTAACTGGCTCTGTACATATGAAGTTTGTACATTAAATTTGATTTTATTTAATGACTGGTGTAGTTTATTCGCTACTATTTGATTTACTTGCCACTAAATGGAATAATTTACTCGATTTGAATGAGAGTCACGGTGTTAAATTGGTTTACCTGCTTAAATAAGTAATTTTCATTCGCGATAAAGCCAACATTGAAATGCATGTGATTTGATTTGATTCATTCCCAGTAGAAAAAAGAATGAGTAAAAAGCAATTAGAGAAGCCCATCTCCAGAATTTAGAGAGCATTTTATACTAATTTCAGACAGAAAATTAATTTAGTCCATTCACTTTTTAATTTAGCTATCGCTTTTTTGTTTTCACACACAGCCAGCTGCTCGATTAGCGACATACAGTCAGCTGCTCCATTAGCTACAGTGATGGAAAAGTTGGTGCAATCGTACCTTTCTTTAATTTGAAAGTACATTTGTAGCCAAATAACATTTCAGGAAATCTTTTCTTATCTTTATTGACATTCCAGCGCATTTTCTGGTGTGGGTAACTTGTCCAATAGCATATCTTTGTGAAGGGGCATATAAATGATGCAAAAGGGTGGTCAAAGTAACGTAACTGTAGTTGATTGCGTCAGATAGACAGAGAATATTTCTTTTTAAAACGTCAGATCGAAGAACTCGGAGGAAAGTGTTTCACCTTTTATAAAACAGTTTTATCTCGCACTGCTCGAAAATATTCTGTCTTTTTATAGCCAAATTTGCTGGATATGTGTCTAAAAGTTTATATGGCATCGAAGGGAGAGGTTATCCTCTGATTTTTTTAACTATATACCAGCTATGCCCAGCACAAGAGCCCGCGGGCGAAAACAGCTTTTGTGCTTTCACATGTACACATATTGAGCTTATGTGCTTTTACACATACAAGAGATATCGTACACGTATCCAACACAATCACGCGTATCCAACACAAACGCATTAATTGCGTACATTGACGTTGGGCATAGCTGCTATATACATATGAACTTACATATTTATTTTGTAGGAACATTTAAAGTAAAATGTTTCGGTGAATAGGGTACATTTTGAAAATTTAATGTTCCATCCCTGGTGAGCTTTCGGCTGTAAGACAGGACCAGAACCAAACAGCTGATTCTTATTTATTCAATACACATACCTCGCTGATTGTTATTTATTCAATACAAATACCTCGCTGATTCTTATTTATGTAATACACACACCTCAAATTCAAAATCAAACATACTCAGCAGGAAAAATTATTTCAATTAGCACTCCATTAAGCACTGATCGAGCAATTAAGAATTGAAATTTTGTATGGTAAATCGAGCTCAATTAGCGCCTTAATCGAGAAACCTTTCCTAATTGCTTAATTAACTACCTGTATGTATCTGCATGATTTCATTAATTATTATACCCGAGCGCACTGGTGCCCAAAATTGATATATGCAATGATATATTAACAAGTAAGAAGAACATTATAAATTTTTGAAAAATGGGAGTAGGCGCGCCCACTTATGGATTTATAATATATATCTCGGTAACCGCTTTACCAATTTCTACCAAACTTTCAGCCTCGTCTTCAAAATGTCTTCAACAGGCACAATCCCTTTTTATGTATCAAGAAGTATACATACATGTTTTTTATAATGACTCTAAAGCATCAATATCTAGAAAAAACATCAGTTATAATGATCAACATTGTTACACTCAAGCAAAGTGACTTTTATTATACACAGAAATATAGAAATGAATATCTGTGAGGTACACTTTTGTATACATATAAATTTCTTATTGCTTTTGAGAATATTTCATTTGTATAAATTCTTGCTCAAATCTTTCTTCTAATTTATTTGAATGTAAGACAAGCACTTCGAAGTAGTCTTTTTGGTACCGATCTTCAATTTATAATCTCACTCCCAACATAGTACAATCAGGCTCTGAAATATATTAGAGATCAAACTTGTCAGCGTCATCCATAGCCATCCCGAAAATTCTTTCGATCGTTTGAATCAAAAGTATTGCTACCAGAAAACTGTTTGCAGGGAACAAACATTTCGATACTCAGGAAAAGAAGGAGCATCGTTTCGAACTTATTTACTTTTTCCAAATAACCTCCTATTACAGATTTTCGTTCTGGCGTAAAGCTCCTGGTTCATCGACAATTAGTTTATACGTTTTTTTCCTCTAAGAACCCGCTGCATATATCTTGACAATGAACTCGATTTCCCGCACCAAAAAGTAGAATATGATTTAAGAAATTTTAATTGTATGGCTGTGAGAGCATCGTTGTCGTTGTTAGTGAAAGGTGGAAGAACAACATTGGCATAAATGTTTTTTCTTTTTGTTGATTCTACGATAATATTTCAAGTTTCCCCTCACCATGCAAAGAATATCAGATATCTTAGGAATACTTTTCATCAATTCTTGCAGAACTAGAATAACTTCTTGATAAAATCTTTTGATCAATCAAGGATATTCCAAGGACTCCGAAATTTGGGAACGTATACTTCAGTAAATCTCGGTACTCAGCTCCGACGGGGGCATTTGACTCCCGGGCATACTTTCCCGCTTTCGTTTGCTTATGTTTTTAAATTATTTTTACAGATGAAAAAAAAGCGGCGGATCGAATTTTTTCAACAGATCTTTGACAAATAACATTCGATCGTTATGTATTTTTTACCAAATTAATTGCGGCTGCTGTGGTGTAGGGATTAGACGGGCGCACTACCATTCCGCAGGGCCTGGGTTCAAGCCCGGTTTCCAAAACACCAAAAAAGAAAGAAAACAGTTTTTTTTTAATAGCGGTCGCCCCTCGGCAGGCAATGGTAAACCTTCGAGTGTATTTCTGCCTTGAACAAGCTTCTCAAATTACCGAAAGAGATAATTTGAATTTGTGTTTAAAGCGCAGAAAACAAAAAAAAAGTTATCATAAAAAGGACTATGTTCTCTTTGACGTATATCAAGGATCAACTAGAAGTGGTGACTTTTATGTCTGCCCATTGATAACCCATTGATGTATATGAAGACATTTTTTTAAAGTTGATAAATCTGGCTTTTGACCGGGTTTATTACACAAATACTCTTATATATGTGCATCGTGTGATTTCTTTAATAGTGATGTGCTGAATTGTCGGTATTCAAAAAAATTTTGGTACCCAATACTTTCTTTCGATACCCGATACCGATTCAATGCAATAAAGCTTCGCCATAATATATATTTCAAGTTTGGAAAAAAATTTATTTAATTTCTATTTTATAAGATATCGCCTAAAAACCCCAAAAAGTACAAAAAAGCTGATGAACAATGTACATTTGAGTGAAGCAATCATATGGGCGCAGCGAATAAATACGGCAACCATATCCTGACAATTCTTCCGTCGCAAACAACACCTTTATTGCCTTCTTGAACTCATCGTAAAAGTCTTTCCAACCGCAGTAGGTACTTCTTGTGGCAACTTTGTTAGACTTTTTTAAATTCTTCAACTTTCTTTTTTCTTTTCGAAATATGCACATCCCCTCCTATGAAATGTTTTTGAAAAGCATTTAAAAAAATAATAAATTTTTTTTTGGACAACCCTAGTGGTCGCCCAATTACATTTTTCTTCATATCTTCGGCATTTATAGTCGGATTTTAAAGTGTGATACACCCATGTCCCCACATCCCCTTATATGAAGTGCTTTTGTAAAGCCTTTAAAAAAAATTATAAAATTTTTTTTGGGACAACCCTAGTGGTCGTCCAATTACATTTTTCTTCATATCTTCGACATTTGTAGTCGGATTTTAAAGTGTCGTACACCAATTTTTGCGCCTCAAGGAGGGGATTTTTCCTACGGAAGTTCATTGACCTCAGATGCTCGAGGGTCGACCGCTTTTAAGAGAAATCTTTTTTCTATAATTTTTTTGCGATGTTGCTCGGACCAGGGCTTGAACCCAGGCCCCACGGAATAGTAGTGCCACAGGAAAATTTCTTAGCTGTTTCTTGTACGTCATTTTATATGGAGTTTTTGCTTTTCTTGAGAGCTGCATACTGGGCTTTAATCTCATGTGGGAGAAGATAATAAGAGCCGCAGAACCAAATCGCTCAGGAAGAATTTTTAACAAGAGCACACAATTGCTGGCGCAAGTTATAATTTCGACAAAATAGAGGACTTCATTTATTTTAGAACCAACATTAACACCGTTCGCCTTGAAATACAACAGAGAATCACTCTTGCCAACAAATACTACTTTGAGTAACGTATATAGGAAATTGAAAAGTAAAGTCCTTTCACGGTGGTAGCAGAGAAAGTCAAAGACCTTCTCTGCGACGAAAATACCTGGTAAGGAAGGACTATTTCACTTGGTATTCAATTGGCTTCCGTTGGAAAGGAATATAAAGAACTCGCGTGCTTCATTGGACTTGAGAAATATCGCTTTCCCGGTTACAGTGCCAATCAAGAAGAAGAATAGCGTTAAAATAATTTCACATCATATCCAATAAAGTGGTCAGAAAACCCACTCTTCTATTTCTTAGAGCATATAATAAAGCTGCAGCTTATACAATTAAAAAAATTAAAAGTCAAGATGCATCTGAATTCATTTGGGTAGATAGCATGACACATAAATGTACTTTTTCGAAATAAAATTCTAGATAAGAATGTCATAGTACATGCATATAATAATAAAACAATAAGATGTTCCCTCTTTTCTTTTTAAAGTGTAATTCCTACGTACACATATTGCTCTATATCAAGCAGTAAATCTATCCATCCAAGAGACAGCAGACACTTTGAGTTTATCACTTAACGCCATCCATCCAGTGCGACTGCGTCAACATGTTTAACAGTCAGCGCGTGACCACTTAAGATGAGAGATGCTGTACAAAAGCTGCGATGATAATCAAATAAAGTGAAGTAGGAAATAAGTACATAAACCCATATGTATGTATGTACATCTGCATATCTGTCAACGGCAGTAGGTAAAGGTTAACAGGTAAATTAGAAAAATGAGAGAATACTGTGAAAATAAAGAGACACATAAGCCATGAAATGCCTTTTTACTAGAATTAAAAGCCGACGTGATCAGCAGCAATCCGTCGCAATGAGTAATAAAAATATGAAAGTCAAAGATTCGACAAAGTACCTACCAAATATATTTGAAAATTCTTATGAACAAACTTATTTACAAACATACCTAAAAACGCTATAAAATCGTTAGGTACACATTCATGTGAGTGCAAACGTAATAAAGTTGAGGTAATAAATAAGCAGTCGGCGCGCGATGATCACTGGAATTACTGGTAGCCATGAAGTACAATAAAAGTGACAACATTTAAACAACAAAGTCGGATCTTATCTTGACTTTACTGTCAACTGAAAAGCAGGCGCACATAAATTATAAACACTGAGGCAACAAAAGTAAGGCAAGCATGAGATGCTGCTGGCTGTCGCTGTTGTAGCGCTTGAATGGCCTCAAGCCTCCACTTCACAGGCGGCTCATTGTGGTGGTTGTCTTAACGGATGTGTCTTGGCACTCGCGCTGGTGGCATAAGTAGCACGAAGAAGGATTTTTATCACCGCAACAGCAACTTAAGTCACACAATATATAAACACATATGAACATAGTATGTACATTCATACATATCCAAGCAAATACACGAAATAATTTCAGTCTGAACACGTCTGTCCAGCATTTAGTCTTAAATGTTGCTGCCTCGTTAACATGTTGTCTTCAATCTCGAGTGCTTTGCTTACTAAATATGTATCTGAATGCTGCAAGCCATCAGCAGGAACGGCTGTGACTTCTAAAAACTTTAGCAAAAATCTGAAATATTTAAACATTACTCGAACTTTTTTGTATTTTTTAGAAATCGTGCGCGCATCCTCCTGTCAAAGCTGCTCGCCATTGCGCACAGATCTCTTCGTACGTGCTCAGCGTTTTGTAAAGATCTCTGCCTTCGCCGCTACCAAGCTACTAGTTAAGATTCTGTATATGTACCCTTTTTGTTAAATACTCTGACCATGATTTAACATCTTCCTGGAATTTTGTACATACGCTTACGATTGTACTCTGTTTAACATTGCCACTGCAACTCAGCTGCAACGTAGAGCTCTTCCAAGAGCTGATCGTCCGGTACTATTGGTGAGATATGTAGGTGAGTTGGCTTGGTGAAGGCATTTATTATAGCTAAATTGTTCATTGTTTTATGGAGAGGCACTACAGCGAATAAAGGCGGTAATTTCGTTTCGTGAAAGTGTGAAGTAATAATAAAACTATTTAAGCGGTAAAATTGGAACTATTACTAATAGTTATAGCGTTCAAATAATTCAATATCAATTGGAGACCCTTGCCCAAATTTGAACTTGAAAGCACAGAAAATTTCTCTGAGATCGTTCAAAGAGAAAAAATCGTATACTGATGTGCATATATATGTGTGTATGTATGTAGTTCTTGATCCGATTACGTTATACCATTAGGTTACCTTGGGTTTACACACAGAAAATCTGTAGGTGAACGTCTTAAATCCCACTAATCCACCAAATCACGAGTATGCGTACTTTTCAGAGTTTTAAGTTGGCGATATCTCTCGACGAAGGAAAGAGTAGAGACTCAATGCAGCTAGGTTAAGTTAGGTTTGGAAGGCGAATCGTCAAATCTTCACCTGTGAGTATCATGGGAGTCAACGGTTGACAGTCCGAAGTGGTGTTTGCTCAACTGGCAAAAGTTTCGGCTTCACAGCCTAACCAGAGTGCTCAATCTGGTACCACCGGGGAACAGGGGCCCCTATAGCATCCTATATTTGCTATGGCCTGTTCCTTTTGGGTATGGCCCTTCGGAGAGTATCGTGGTGGCTGTGGTTTAAACCCAAATGCGGGGAGAGTTGCTTGTCTTCTCAATGTGGAGTTGCAGGTGGTAAATTGTGTACACCCACATGGCCAATTTGTAGCGAAGTGCTTGCATTTTGAGCGCACAAAATGCTTGCATTAGCGGCGCTGATCATCGCATTGAGTTGATCCGTGTGCTTTTGAGCACCGTGGGGTTAAGCTTTTCATAAGCAGGTACTCACGTAAAAACTCAGACTTCAATGTGAGTATCATGGGGACACACTTTCCTTTAACTTTATTCCAGAGTATCCTACTGCCTGATGGTCAAAAAGCGAGCCGTGTAATGAGAGAAGCTTATTGCCGATTTGTTTAACTTCTAAAATTCGTCAGTCTGTTTCTTGTCTAATCTGACCATACAGATCTTTAGGCTTCTTTGTCGTCACGTTTTATCCTTAGTCCATTTGGTGCGACTGTGGTATGCATACAATTACTTTTGCTCAGTAGATCACAAATCGATAATACACTTCCCACTGGTTATCTCGTCAGCTATTTGGTTCCTTTAAGTATTCCTATGTCATAAGACTTAGGAAAAAGTGACGTTGACCTAACTCCTTCCATTTTGTGTTATAACACTTTCAATGCAGCTTGGCTGTCAACGAGGATGCCGACTTTCCCCAATATAGTAGTACCATTATTTCTAAGACAAATTGCCTTCTCGATAAAAATCTACTGGGAGTAATTTTGTACACTGTTATGTTGCAGTAAATTTTACTGTTGCAGAGAACTTAGATTAACGAGAAGGTGCAAAATTTCGGAACGCAAAATAAATTTAATATTCGCTGTTAATATCTTAACATGTTAACTTACAATTAACCTAGAAATATCACTGTAGAAACGTTTTAGCTCTGTTAAGAGTCTGATCAAATACGGTCCACTGAGTAGTTTGCACCTTCTCGTTTCTATAAGTTCTCTGCAGCTGCCGATTGTACCGTACTAATTTTTTACAGTAAGTTCTTGATATATGATAAGGGGCATACGCACCCACATACATATGTACGAGTATATATAATGTATCAAGGTACCCTGCAGGCAAAACAATAGGTGATTGCTGGTTGACGAATCAGTTCAAGTTGAAATACACCGGTTTCGGTATCAGGATTTATTTTTTAGTTGAGAACTGCCTATAGATTAATGAATGACTGTATATCAGATATGAGCGGTGCTAATTTTTTTTAAATCCTACAGGTTTATATTTATGTACATATGTTGTACATACTTACTAGGGTGATTGACTAGGTTTTTTCAAACCGGTTTTCCTCGGTTTTTTCATAGATTTTTGAGCGGTTTTTTTTAAATCATGATTTTTCCAATATCGAATAGACCGGTTTTTTTATCTCCAAACCCGGCTTTTTACCTAGATTTTAAAGTTATAACTTTTGAGGAATAGTCGAAATGCGGCAGCATGTCATTTCATTTTGCATCCATTATATTCGTATTAAAAGAGCAACCACAAAATTATTATCAATTTGCAGCACTAAAGAAGTGAACAGCTTAAGGCGAATTCACTACAATAACAAATTATATTCCCATTGACAATCAGAACAAAACAAAAGTGCAACAAACGCAAAAAGATTTTATATATTTAGAAAAATATCAAGTTTTATAAAAACTAACGAAAAAAAAAATAGATTGACCCCAAAACATTTAAACTACATTTTATTTTTAAAAGATTGCTTTCATAGAAATAACATTATTTAGTTACATTTATTTTTTTCTTACTTAAAACAAATGTTGAATTTTTTGATGAGTTCTCATCTTCTTTGTTGTAAACTTAAAAAAAAAATTCAAATTACTTTGTATTTTTTAAATAAACAGCTTAACAATTGCTATTTTCGCTTTTTTTAGCTGGCCTTAGATATTTTTATTTATATAAGGTGTTATGAGGTTGCCAATTACTCAAAAAACCCGGTTGACCCGGTTTTTCCTGATTTGAAAATTAGAAAGCGGGGTTTTTTCAAATTGCCATTTTTCGAATAATTCGTAAATCGGTTTTTAAAAAAAGTCGAATAATCGAATAACCTAATATTTACTTTACATAAAATTTATCTACTCGACCAAATTTATCATATCTGCAAAATTTTTTTGTCGATTTACTTTTTATCAATTAAACTCATCCCTTGAAGTTAATTGTCCCCATTTTCTTGCAGGGTGATACAACAATATTACTCCCTATCCATATATATGTATGTATTTATGCTTGTGAATCTCGTCTATATATTTTATCAGAATGTGCGCATCAATGTTTGATTTTGTGTGAATTTCAAGTCACTACCAGTAATTATTTAATTTTATTGTTCTCGATTTAGTTTCGCATTACTGTTTTTTAGTTTAAAAGTCGATTTGTATTATTTTAGCGCTTTAGAGTTTGTATTAACAATTTAGTCCAATCATTCATTACTCTATTAACTTTTCCGAGCCCATATGTATGTACATATGTATGTTTCAAATAATTTTAAAATATGTAAGTAAGTCGAAGCTACTTAATGGAGACGTAGATGACACGTTTGTCGAAGAAGACCCCTGTTCAATGTGTAAAGGCGCAGGTCCCGTCCTTCATTCAGCCAAGACGAGGCGAAAGTTGTTAAAATTCAGCTCAAAAGAAAAAGGTCCCCAGAGTCAACGGGAGAATACTGAAGCTGTTTTACTCAAAATTAATTTTTGTAATAATTTCTTAGCAAAATATACGATTATAATAAATTTTTAGAAAATGGGCGGGGAACCGCCCGTTTATGATTACATATCTCGGTAACCAATTTATCAATTTCTACCAAACTCGGTATATTAATGTACTTGACACAAAAAAGATATCGAAAATGTTTGAAACCAGGCTAAAATTACGCCCACTTTTCATATAACGGTAAAATTCAGAAATATGAAAACTTCGATGTATGGAAATTTAGAAACGGTTCTTTACTCAAAGTTGACACTTACAACAATCTTTTAACAAGAAATACGATTTTTATGGACTCTTGGAAAATGGGCGTAACACCGCCCACTTATGACTACTTTAGTTTATCTCGGTAACAGCTTTATCGGTTTCTACCAAACACAGTTAAATTATTTCTTTGAGTCTAACTGAGCATATTATCGAAAATGTTTGTTTACCACGTAACGGTAAGTTTCATAATCGTGAAAAAACGATATTTAATACGTGCGCCGGGTATTTAATGTTTGGTTTCGCCCGAACTTCGACTTCTTTACTTGTTGAATTTATATTATACTCCCATAGTAATAATGAATGAATAAATAACAATAGCGAAGAGACCGTTGACAACACAAACAAAAAATTCATTGGACTTACTTGTATCCCATGGCTAACAAGTAATTTTATGTTTGTCAATACTGTGATTGTAATTCACGTTTGTTGTTTTTATTTATTGTTTAATAAAATACAGACTCCCTGAGGAAGACGCGAAGCGTCGAAACGCGTAGGAGGGAAGAGAGAAAATTTACTTTCGTTTCTTTTTTCATCGGCCGATGTAGTTCTATAACCCAGCCATTTTTACACAACAGAAGAATAGGTAACGGTCATTTCTGCATACTTAACTAGATTTTTATATCCGAGCGCACTTATGCACAAGGGTATTATAACTTTGTTCGCATAACGGTTCTTTGCAACAGCCTAAAGGAATCGAGATAGATATAGACATATGTATACCAACATGCTCAGAATGAAAATAGAAATCGATTAAGCCATGTCTGGCTGTCCGTCCGTCTCTCCATCCGCGTACCCGATAACTGGAACAAAAATGTATATATTTGAACGAAATTTAGTATGTAGGTTGTCCTTTATGCAAGGTAGACGAATGCGATATCTCCGTAAATACTGGATGCAAATTGTTGAAAATTAGTATGTGAAGGAAGGTTTCCTTATAAAATAAGAAAATTGTGAAATGTTTTGAAAATGGGCGTGACCAAGACCACTTATGATCAAATGCTGTATCTTAGTGGCCCCTTCACCAATTCCCACCAGACTCGGCACGAACACTGTTCAGAGTCTAACTAAGAAATCTGTTGAGCACTTTTGAAAGCGCGCTATAACCCACGCCCACCTCCCATATAACGGTATTTTGGAAAAATTCAAAAACTACGATATTTCGGCCTAAAGTATGACCATTATGATTTTTTTTGGAAAATGGGCGTGGCACCGCTCACTTATGACGACTTATCAATTTCTACCAAACATAGCTCAATTATTTCATTTAGTCCAAAAACACCCCTGCTTATTAGAGAGGTGACAAATATAGCAAATACGTGCGCCGGGTATATAAAGTTCGGTTTCCCTCGAGCTTATACTTCTTTACTTGTTTTTGCATTATGACAGTTTTCTAGTAAATGAGCTATATGTCAATATCTTTAAAAAGCTCGTACCGTGCGTCTATCCGTACCTTTCGCTTACACGAACAGGGCTACAAATCTTACGTAGAATAGTTCTGTCGAAAGCATCTCATCTTTGTTCGCCATCTTCCGCGTTTCTGTGTCATATAAAAGAACGAGTATGATGAGATATTTTTAGAGCAATATATTTGTTCGTCGAGAGACGGGTTCTGCTTTTTAATTGCCTAGCAGAGGATATGTAAGTTAAAATGCTGTGAACAGCATAGCCAGTGCTGGAAGGCGATGTCTATTGCTAAGCAAAAATTTAAATAATTTTTAAAAGACTTTTATTAAAAACGTACCTTCCAGCCCATCGTCACGATGTCACTTCTTCCTCACAATTGGAAGTTATTAAAGCGATAGTAGCTCATTTCACAAAAACATAAAACATTTATGTCGCCTTTCTATAACCTTAACAGGTTATAGGACGATTTTTACTTCCAAAATTTTTTAAAACTAAAACAGCAAATCTTATGCCTGGGACACACATGTAGTATAGAAACCATAATTTCAATATTTTAGTTTGCCGTTGCTTAGCAACACCTACAATTATTCATAGTATGGGGGTGACACACGTGTGGTATAGGTCGTGGTATTGATATTATACTACGATGTGTGTATCTAGCATTAGAAGTTTATTCAAATCAAATATTCTTTTTATTTTCTCAGTTTGTTTGGCATTTTCAATTACACTAGTCGACAAATTTTGACGTAATCGCGTTAACCTAAGAAAAAAATATTTTCTAAGCTAATTTTAGGTCGCTGAACACGAAAACAATACCCATTCCTTTTTTCAAAGAAGAGTTTTCGAGATTTTTCCGGAAAACGTGTTTTTTGGTACCTTTCGCAGTTATTTGTCAATATCTTTTGAAAACATTATCTAGAGAACGACCGAACCACGATTTTTAAGGCCGAACCGAACCGAACCGAACCGAACCGAACTTCGGCCAATTTCGGCCGAAGCCGAACCGAACATTTTCAAGGGCCAAAGTAATAAACAAGCAATGACTTTTTAAAAATGTAGTATTATTTTTGATAAAAAAGCAAAAAATTTACATACTTTAGTTTCAATCACATAAATTTCAGAAAGTAACATACTTACATAAATATTCTTGTAAAAATAACATAAAAAACTTGTTATGGCATGTGTACATGTGGTAATAAATCATTAATTAATGTTCGGCCAAAGTTCGGCTTTTTTTTTTGCCGAAGCCGAACCGAGACCGAACCGAACTTTTGTGGCCGAACATGGCCGAAGCCGACATTATCTAATCTACCGTTCGAAAGGCATTGATGCGCTCTTTGCAAAAATATATAACTTGTGCAGATTTAAATAAAAATTATTACTGTTACTAGCGATCAAATTCTTAAAAAGTGGAATTTTCAATCATATTTGAAAATTACACATTTTTGGATTCTTATTCTTAATTACAAAAAATATTTTTAAATTTTTTTTCAAATTTGACTAAAATACAAATCATTGCAGTAAATATTGAGTCTAAGATCATCCAAACCGGATAAGAAATGTAGATGTTATGGAGCACAGAGTAAAAACTCTAACTTTGTATTTTTCACACAATTACACTTTTGGTCGAAAATAAGCTTTTCCCTTTGAATTTTTTCGTTTGTGTTGGGTAGAGTCTTCTCGAATTTTCGTCCAGCAGTAAGAAAAAAATATAAAGAAATTAAAAAAAATCAATTTCCGACCAAAACTGTGATTTTGTGAAAAATACAAAGATAGAATTTTTACTCCGTGCTCCATAAAATCTACATTTCTTATCCGACTTGGATGATCTTGGACTAAAAATTTGCTGCAATGGTTTATCTTTTACAAAAATTTAAAAAATATGTTAACAAAATTTTTGCAATCACAAAAATAAGCATCTAAAAATGTGAAATTTTGAAAGATGATTGATAATTTCCCTTTTTTCGATTTTGGTCGCTAGTAACAATAATAATTTTTGTTTAACTCTGCACAAGTTGCATTATTTTACAGAGCGCACGTCACACCTTTTGAACGGTAGGTTTATTGCATCGATTAGATGATATTTTCAAGAGATATTGACAAATAACTGCGAAAGGAACCAAAAAACTGGTTTTTCGAAAAAATGCCTAGAAAATACTTTTAACTAGTGTTATAAGCAAGCAATTATATTTGAATATGTAACAAATCATAAAATTACGTTTAAAAGTTGAACAGAATTGTTAAATGATTAATTATGTTAACGCCTTATACAATAAATTTTTGGAAATGTTTGGTTGAAATTTCATGGAAAATAGGTGCGATTGAGTTTGTTATCTAAGCCAAAAAAAGGCATAAATAACACTACCCGACAAATTTTAAAAAATTTTCATATCCTCGACATTTGATACATGATTCCTATGTAAAATTTCCTGCTGATTTCAAATATGTAAACATTTGATTCAAAAGTAGAACTGTTTTCGAGATATTTTGAAATTTCAGTTTTTGAGATAAAAAAAAAAGTAGGTTCACTAATCTGTCAATATCTCCGCCAATAACGTCTCGATTTTTACGATATTTCTTTTCGTTTTGAGAGGATGAAATTCTCTCTCCACGAAAGCAAAAATAATCAAAATTGAAGTTAAAGTGATTGAGTTATGAAGAACCAAAATTTTTTTTCATGCAAATTTTCAGTTTTTTTTTCGACATTCGTATACTTTTTTGTAATTTTTTTTAGGAAATATTAAATATCCTCCTGGTTTGACACTTTGTGTCGATAGCCTATTTCCTTGTAAACGTTTTGACACTTTCCGGATTATAATCTGTAGAAAAATGACAATGTTATAAGAGATTTAGTAAATAAGCCATTTTTATTTTTTTCCGCAATCTTGTATTTAACTTCATTTTTATTATTTTTATGTATATTAAAAGTGTTTAAAAGTTGAAAGTTTTCGGCGTTTTGTTACTTTTTGTTCTTCTCGAATAAGGAACCAAAAAAAATCGCCCATATAAGCTTCATTCCAATGTCCTTGATATCGCACGAGGATCATATGGCTCTCCAAACTCTTTGAATAAATTGTTTATATCATTGCAATAGCAAATATTATCTACTTTGGAGTAATACTTCTCAAAACATTTGTGCCGACTTCTGTAATATGTTATTTTCACGTCATCAGTCACAAATCCGCGTTCTCTCATCCGTGATGCCAACAGTTCCGATTTTTCCTTTGTCAGTCCTAAATCTCTGATCCAGTCATTCAATTCGCTTTGCGTAAGCGGCTTGTTACTCATTTCGTCTTCAAAATCAGTTTCACCCGGTTCACTTTCTTCATCCTCTAGTTGGTTTGAGCAAGCAGGATAATAAACGTCTGGGGAATGCGGAATTGGTTTAGTAAAAGAGTGCACGTCGGCATACTCAACGCTGCGATGACGTCCGATTTGATGTACTTTGGTTAAGCAAAAATAGCAATCCACTTCGTGACACATTGGTCG
>JAPVRG010243257.1:6451-25396 GCA_029783565.1 Rhagoletis cerasi
TATGCATGTGCGCATGTATGTATGTATATTTGCTAGAGTGTACAATATTCCATTTACTTAAATACATGCTTCGTTTTCTTAGCTCGTACGCCCCACTTACTTTACCATTACGCTGCTGAGTCCCTCTACGTTTGTGCTTTCTTTGTCAATTCTGCTGAGCTTAGTTTTTCTTTGATATAATTTTAGTTGTATTATAAATACATAGAATATTTATCTCTTGCAAAACAATATTTTTGCTTACACGTATATTTATGCGTGTATATTTTATTTCCTTTATTTTTCGTAGTTTTTTATTGGTATTTTATTTTTGTTTTGAATTCCGCAAAATTTTATGGGATAATCTTATTGTTAAGCTTTTGCAGAAGACATATGTATGTTCTAGTATATGTATAGTACATGTTTTTTAATTTAATAATACTCGAAAATTTTCTCAAGAAAAGACAATTAATAAATGCTGTACCTAGTCTGGTTAATATAATTTGTCTGCTAGAAGAACCAGGAATGCCATCACTGCCCTACATACATGCAAATCTGCAATTGGCGACAAACGGAGCCTTAAACGCCGTATATAATTCTGAATGCACTCGGCAATTTTCGGAATTAGAGAAATCCACGATTAGGGAACAACTCAGAAAAGTGCTCGTCACGGGAGCGCTACCCTTTACCCCAACCAAGGCCACCGTTTTGCTTAATATCTTCCCTGTGGAACTCTACGGAAAATTACAGGCAAGTTGCCACGCAGTCAAACAAAGCGCTCTGGCGACATCGATTTTTAATTTTAGTCTCCATACCAGTGCACTATGGTCTGGGAACTGCTATTTGTTGGTCAAAAGTAATTTTTTTAAATATAGATAAATCGATTTTTTTTTACCATTACTAAACTAATTGACCAGAGCAAATAAGTGAATACTCAGTTTTTCTACAAAATGTTTACATATTTTTTATAATTTTTATGTTTTCTTATTAAAATTTATTAAAAATTCATTAAAGAATAACAAATCACCACAAAATGTTACTAGTTTTCAGATTTAGTGTGTATGTAAAAATAATTAGCATGGGTACGTAACACCCCACCACACCACTCAAGGAACTTTTAGTCGTCACACCAACACCGGGTTTAAGGGCGGCTAATAAATATTTCACCTTATCTTCAACTCTCTTCAAGCACCTATGTTGGCATGCGCTCTGAATATGTTTGGGTCAACGTGGGTGCAGCCTAAATTTAAACTAAAAGCCAGTCATATACAGTGGGTAAAGCTCTTTTCATGCTAATTTAGAGCAAAGGCTGCTTAATTATACCAACAAATAATATCTAAATGAAAACAAAAACAAAAAACTATGTATTGTATATATTTTCCACTAAAATATGCATTGGACTCTAAAACATTTCTAGTGTAAACCGGAAGTTTGATTTGATTAATCGCATTAAGCGAAAAGTAACGCAAACAAGAAGGTGGAAAATAGTGGTCGCCGGTAGTAAAGCAGTGTAGCAGAAGAAGTAGCACCAAACAGAGGTGAACGCGTAGGAAAAAAAGTATCAGTGTGAAATGAAATTAATTTTCAGTGAGATTAAACAAAAGGCGTTGCTGAAGACAGGCTGCCTGCTTTGAAAATGCTGTTGAATTAGCTATTATGCAAATTTTTATAGTGTTTACGCAGCGTAAGCGGAATTCAGATTGCTCAAGAAAACGCCAAAAAGATGAAGTACATAAATGTGTAAATGCACGCATAAATTTGAAATTGTGTCTGTGCGTGCGTATTTGTTGAATAATCAAATAATATAATACATATGCTTAGAAAACCAGAACGAAAAAAAATCAAATTCAAAATTGTTTTGCAAATACGAGTACGCTTAATAATAATTCATTCAAATTTCAGCAATAAATTAAAAAAGAAACAAAAAGACGTTAAAAAAAAATCTCTCAAAAATCCATAAATATAAGAACTGCTGCGAAAAGTGTAAAATGTGATGTGCTCAAGTGGCGGATTATATAGTTTTTATTGCTGAACGGTTGCTTGCAACACTCAAAAAAAAAACAAATATCCACACTCACACAACACGCGCGCTTTTTACAACTTCATTAAAAGTTGTTTATGATGCTCGAAATTGATTATTTCGCCACATTGCTGCCACATTCGCCATACCCAATCACATTGGGGCTCAATTGTTGCCCCATATGTGCAAATGAATGTATGTACATATATGCATACACTTGCGCGCTACTTGCAACATTGATGCACTTACTTTCATGTGTATGTACGTATGTGCATATATAAATGCGTGTTGTTGTTGCAGCCGCATAAGCACTTGAATGCGCGCAGACTCATCGAAAAATCGTAAAAGCATCAGTGGAAAAGAACATGAAATTGATTAATGCATTTACGGTGGTGAAACCAACGAGGCAGACATACTCGATGCAAATATACATACATCCACACATACATAAGTACACATTTAGGTGGGTATTTATATGTTCAATTGTATGCCAGGAAGGCAGCTCGCGGCGCAAAGCAAATGCACAGCTAGCGTCTTCAGCGACAATTCCTGGTGGCAAGGCAGCACTCAGCTGCCACAGCTACAGCTGCAATGCAATGCAAAAGGCCGCTGTACTCTTATAAATATGTATGTACTTTTATGTAGCTTCATACTTGATACTCGTATGTAAATGCGTGCGATGCTTAGGATTTCTACTTCCTTCCAAAGTGCCTGCAAATGAACTTAAAAAAAATAAATAAAAATTCTCAACTAAAGCTTACAATCCGTGCCTCACCATCATTACCATTACCATTTCCACTTCCAAGCCCATTTCCATATCCACTTCCACTTACCAAACACACTTATGTACACATGTACATACCTACATATGTGCTTAAACTTGAAAATTAATCTTATGAGCGTGTTGCTTATTGTTATAATAACGATGTGCAAAAGCACTTGTAATGGCTTGTGTGGATATGTTGCCGAGTCAGTGCAACACATGGCATAGGAATGCTGCAGCCTCCTATTATAATACATACACATGTACATATGTATGTATTTTTTTTTTACAAAGAATAGCTATGTGCATCGCCTCACTGAAGTGCATCCACTTGTGCAATGAATACATAATTTATAGATTTGTCGAGTTGATTTTGAAGTAAACTCTGATTTTCAGCCGATTAAAGTGGTTTTTAGTGTTTTGATAGTGGAATCGAACAATGATGTCTTTATTTCGATTGCGGCTTTTTGCATTCTTCACTTTTATTCTAAATTTGCGTGTGTGTGTGTGTGCTGTATCGTAAGGTAGACGATTAACGATCAGCGATAAAGCAAAAGGTCAAGAAGTGGAGCGGATTGAACGTAGAAGTGGTTATTTTCAGACTGAGTGACCTTAAGTTGATCGTGTGCGGTGAAGCAGGCTTAGGAATAGTTTTATTTTTGATGCAAATAAAAGCTCAACATTAGTACTTATGATATTTTAAGAAGGCCATATTTTTGAATTTGGTTTAAAGATGTGTTCCACTCCCAAGGCTGCTGAATGAGTGCGACATCGACGGCTTCCATCACCGGGAAGGCGTAATGGTTGTCCATAGGTAGTTTCGAGTGCTGTGAGTATACATGGAAATCCTTAGGAACCATTTTTCTAATTGGGTTCTGCAGTTGGGTTACGAGCAACATGCCTTCTTGTAGCTTATTGCTCATCCCCTTCAAGATATAAACTGAAAATTTTCAAAAAATCAGCCTTTTCTAAATACTCAATAACAATGAGGAGCAGGAAGAACATGCTGTTTGTCAGTATCATCCACTCGTCCATTACAATGTCTTCGTATCTATCTTAAGGTGGGTGAAGCAAATGCGAGCTCTCGGCCTCCTGAGAATATCACTGGCTGGGATAAGCTTGAGCCTCAAGCCCTTTCAAACATCAGGAAGACCTTAGAGAGTTAGTTCCCACACTTGACCCCTCTGCATCCGCGCACTACCTTCGTGTATCGAAGCTGGGAAGTTGGCCATGGGGGGCCATGACTTTGTAGACAACCAATTGAGACAACCATGTTTCAATGTCATCCCACTTCTCCATCACCGGATTTCGCTCGTTGAAAATGGCATCTACAAGTGCCACCTGCAGATCATCGCTCGCCACCTCGCTGTAGCTACGCCGCACAATGGGCCATGAACGGAAAAAATTATATTTGTGATGATCAGATTTACTAGCTATTTATATTTATTACTTATACTAAACCCTTTGGGTGATCCAGTTTTACAAGATTTGGCAGCAAATAAAATTTAAAGTATGAAAACTAAGCGAATTACGCCACGAGCCTGAATACCTATATAAAAAAAATTAAAAAATAAATATTAGCTTATACCACTTGGTATCGCTCTGAAATGACCATCATTCTAACATAACATTTAATGTTTATCATAAAAGGCATACATATGTCAGGTTATTTAAGATGCCATTATATTACTTGGTTGTCCGTCCAGCGTTAAAATAAACCGATTACGCTTATATGTTGGGTGTTCCCTTATAAAATTATCATATATATCGCCACTAAACCAGAATAAAGACTAAACTTAAGCATCTTTCTTCGACTTAATTTTTCGCATCTTCGTCAGATTTTTTACGCGTCCCCTTTCACCGTCTGAGTACTATCGCGTCTTTCTTCGCGTCTAGTGACACGGAGTCTTTGAAAATAGGATTGTATGGGAGGTACAAATGCGTTAATATAAACCGATTACACCAATTTTTTAAGTTTTCTCTTATACATATATTATTAACATTTGGACAAAATTTCTTAGTCACCTATTCATCGATGCGCTTTTTATGGCATTTTTAAGGTGTTTTTGAGGTTAGGTTTGTATGGGTATGCTTTTAAATAAACTGATTACGCACATTTTTTTTTTTTTTTCTTGATTTATGTCTTTAATCATTACATATAAAAAATTGAAGCCCTACGCGGACTCCAAATTTTTTCCAATGAAAATGTATGACTCTGCGTCGGCAGGGCCGTCGAGAAAAAATCCGGGCCCGGTACTAAATATGTGTCGGGCCACCTACCTCCAAAAAAAAATTTTTTTTAATCAAATTTACCAACTTAGCTAAATATTTCTTTGATGCTGATTTCAAGTACATTAACAAAATTTTTCTAGCACGTCTAATTTTTGAAGAAAAAAGCTGTTAAAGTGTCAAAAAAATGGCATATTTCAAAATTTTTAATAAGTAAAAATTCAGTGTGTCTGATGGATTCTATCTCATGTCGATGAGTTGAGTAGAAATAAGTGAAAAAGTAAAAAAAACTGAATTTGTTTTTAAAATAAATTTATATATTGAAATTTTCGTATTTGCAGAAAAAAAAACATTTCTACTGAACTCTTCGACATAACTTTTTTTGACTATTTATCTTTTGCTTGTTAAGTGTTTATTGATTTTGTATAAAAGTATAGCTCTTTATCTAACAAATACCATATAAATCGCAATTCCAGACTTTGTACAAAAATTATAAAAATTCCACAAACTTTTCATCTCAATTTCAAGCATTTTAATTTTTGGTAAGCAGTTTTATAGTTTATTAAGTTCTAGTGCAAGTTTGAAGTTGCTAAAATTTTTTTGCTGACGGTATCACGCATTTTCTTCCATACAAAGTAATGTTTTATATGGAAACGAGTGCATAACACCAACAGAAAAAAATTATCAAAAATCAATGCAATTTTTTAGCTGTCATTTTATTGTACTAGATTTTAATAAGCTATAAAAGTAAATACCAAACTTTAATTTAGAAATTCTAATTAAAATACTTTGAACTGGGATGAAAAGTTTGTCCACTTTTTAAAATTAAATTTTATATGGCTTTTGTTAGATATGGAACTGAACTTTAAAAAAAAATTAATGAGCTTTAAAAAAAGCAAAAGAAAAGTAGTCAAAACCGGTAAAAATATTGATGTGCTATCTTTTGTCGCGGGCTGTAGTGATGATATCGCACACCTAGATTTAAAGTGCGATCAACTCAAAAAAAATTTATGGCGATTTTTTTGCATAAATCAATCTAATTTTTAAAAAATTTGACGTGATACAGACATTTCCACGAGTCTGCCTGCAAAAATTCAGCTCGATTTGATCACGGAAAAAGGGTTAAAAATCGATCCAAAGTCTTTCACACAGGCGGACAGACGGACACTACGAGCTTTATACTTTATACATAGAAAAAAAAATTCTGACGTGTACATGAAAATCGCCGATACACGTGTATTTTTATTTTTTCTCCCCTTTCCGAAAAAGTATATTTGGTTCATAGGACAGAACTAAAGCTCGTTTTTGTAACGCAGTGTAATTGAATTAATGTGACTGCTGGGACACTCCCTCAATTTTACCTTTGTGCCTTCAAAGACGAATTTTAGCCAAACACTTAATTTTCAAGCCATTTTTGCGTTTTAATATATATATTACATATATATACATATGTGACCCGGCCTATGAAAAGGTGGCTTATGACTCAAAAAAAATTTTTCCATGGTTTCGATAGTTTTCAGACGCTCTTTCACGTGGTGAAAACTAGAAAGTCCTTTCTTTTTTGAGTCATAAGCCACCTTTCATAGGCCGGGTCACATATATGTATTATACGCATTCGGTTTCATTAAAAATGAGGCTAATATAGTCTTCATAAAAAATATTAAAAAATATTTAAAGTTGTGACTGGTGGTACAGGTGGGACAGAAGTTGATGAAATGTAGTAATTTAGTAAGGGGTTACTACTGAAATTGGGATAATTAAGGCATTATAAAATTTATGTCGTATTCCCCCTTTAAAAGGAATGGTCCAAAAGCTTTTTCTGATTGATTTAAGAAAACTAAATACCCACTATCTACAATACTGCGAATGATAAGAGTTTAGCTCTCTCACTTATTCGTTTTTCACAAAGACTAACACCCAAATTCATAAAAAATAAAGAAGACTTTAACTGCTTTATAAACCGAAAATTTGTATGAAAATGTCACTTTATAGAGCTCTTTAAAACTATTTTATTTTTTATGAATAAGGCCATAAGTGTTCATGGATGCTCACGAATGAATTTCCATCACGATTCCTATAATTTTTTTAAGACTTTTTCGCTGAGCATTATTTCCACTAATTTTCGTTTACACAAAAGCGTGCGTATTTTATGTAATTTCTTGCAAAATCTGATTAATCGTTTTTTTTTAGCTGATGTACCACGCTCTCTTTACTTAAAAATGTAGTTTAAAGTCTGCTATAGTAAGCGATCTTTAATCTGATCTTCTCTTTAGAAATGAAAATTAGGTTTCCATTAACATTTTGTTGTTTACTCATGTCCTTTTGTTATCTGAGTTCGCTGCACCATAAGGTGCTTCATTAAAACTCAGCCTAAAGAGAGAAGTATATACATATGTATGTATTTACATATGTACGTGGTACGCATACGCACTTTAACGTACTTTTAGCTATAACTATGCCAATATACCATAAGTGCATGGGAAGTAGTAACAACATTCACCTGGGCTCTTATCACTTCTTTATCTTAGACTTATGTACGTTATAGGACGTTATGTATGTATTTGACATGCCAACCGAGAGGCAACTCAACCGGAAATTTACCTAACAACCACAGCTTAACTAACTTCCGTACTAATTGTGGCAGGATTTGCGTTGAAAATCAACTAACACACAACATACTTTTCTATCCTCTAGCGAACATAAATAACATAATTTCTCAAGATTTCAGAAAATGTCTACTTAAACTATGCTGGAAGTATGTAAGTGTATTTGTGTGTGGTTGTGTATGCAGCGTTAACAGTCTTAAGAAAATTTCAAGTTGTTTGCGACAAGCAAACTAGTAGATACTTTACATATCAAACAGAGAAATGATAAACATTATGTTGTGAGACAAAACAATGAGGCGCATTATATGATAACATTACTATGCATACATACAAACAAATAGCCTTTGTAATGATTATGGGTGAGTGTTTGCATGCTTAGACGAAACTACCGTCAGTCAGTAAGTCAGTGGTTAGCTACTGCCAGTAATTATTGGTATATTTGTATGAGAGTGTGTACATACATATGTAAGAAGGTATGTATGTATGGCAGCATGTTGATAGTGAAGTAGTCGTATGCTCATAAACAGGCTCCCTCAGGCCAAAAGCCATCATCTCCAAAAGCCTTCCAGCAGCGAGTCAACAATTTACGGATAGTTAGATAAACTTGACTGAAAATTAACCAAACACTCATTTAACACCAAAATTATGCATGGACGTTATTATACGCCGCATTCGAGCATAATGACAAATATTAATTTTCTACAAACAAACGAAATGAGCCAAACATGAGAGGCAAACAATGTGTTTAGTGGGGAAATTTGGAGGTTGGGTGATTCATTTCACTGTTCTCAGTTGTACGTACCATAGATAGTTTGGTTGTATTTTACCCGAATATTAGCAGTTGTTGGTGTAGTTCATTTTATATATTTTTTTAATTTTAGTGTTTAAATGACTTAGTATAGGAAAAAATATAAATATCTGTGCAGGAGAGCGACGACTAGAGAGCGCTTTTTTACTCTGAGCGCGGCGGTATAAGATATATAGCTAGCTTTAAAAGCTTCTCCTGAGGGATATTTTTTGGTCCTGGCTGGTCTAGACTCTAGACAAAGAACTGAAAGGTAGAGTAAAACTTTAGGGCAGCTTTCAGCTGTGGATCAAAAGCATATCCCTTGGGAAAGGCTCTTGAAAGCTTTCTATATATTTTACATGGACGTGCACAGAGTAATAACTCTTTACAGGCGTCGCTGCTTTATATAAAGTAAAAGCTTTCTCTGATCGTCACTGAGTTGAACAACCACGGCTAGAGTGACGGTCGTAGAGCACTTTTACTCTGCGTATGCTTATATAAATCAGTCATGAACAGAGAGAGCTTTTACTTTGTGCGCGTCTATGTAAAATTTACAGACATTTTTAAACATCTTTTTTCTCCGGATGTAATTTTGTCGTATTTATTTTTAAGTCTACAGAGAGCTTTAAAAGGCTTACCTCGCGGGTAATTTTTTGGTCGTAATTAATACACATAAATAACATACATAAAGGTCTAAAAAGCTTTGCTCGTGGGTCTAATTTTGGGCGTTACTTATTTAAAACTGCGAGGTTCCGCAATTCACTTCCGAGTGAAATTCAACCAAATTGAATTCAAATTGAATGGAGTGGAAATTCACTCGGAAGTGAATTGCACAACCTGCCTGATAAATTAAAAACTTATATTTCTTGGAATTAAAGCGTTTGATATATACACTCGTATAATATGCAGAAAGTGCTTTAAAAACTTTACCAGCAGGCTCTATTTTGTGCGTTACCAAGGCGAATTCATATAAGGTGGTGTTGCTAGAACAGCTGTTTTAATTCGCCTCGGTACACATGTGTCAAAACTTCTTATGAGTGAGTGAAAAAGTGAGAGCGTTGGAATTTGTTGTCCCTCTTCTTCCTTGAGCGAGGAATGGCTGATATTTGACGTGCGTGTACCGAAATCAAAAACAAAATACATGTAAGTTTTTGTTTTTGTATTACCGCTACCCCCTTATATAAATTCGCCTTGGTGCGTTACTGATTTAAAATTTGTATAAGCGGAAAACATTTTTTGTATACAAATTAAAAAGCTCTTATTTTATTTACAATACATTCATCTCTTTTTATTAAGGCTCTTGAGATCGCATTTAAAATGAAGTCATTCAAAAAGAATTGTCGAAATTTTTTCTATATTTTGCAAAATATGAGCTTTCAATTCTGAAAGCTCGATTCCTCGTTCAAGCTTATAGCTCAAATAAAGCATTTATATATTAATAACTTGTGTTTTGGGATATGTGAAAGCTGAATTTTTAATTTGAAAGGCGCTGAGGTATGAAGTTTATTAATGTTTATGGTTGAAAGTCTTTTGTAAGACATTTGAAAGACAGTAGGCAAGACAGTTTTGTTTATTTTGGCACGAAATTCTTACAAAAAAGCTACCTCGCCAACTTTCATGGTAAAGAGTTATTTTGGCAGAAAGCACTTGAGCATGTTCCTAATGGTGATGAATAAGTGTATATGTAGATATATCATTTTACTAGCGCTACTCCAACAATCGCAATGGCCGAGTGAGCAAAGCACTGGCATGTCATTCGAGCGATCCGAGGTTCGAAACCTGGGGCAGAGGAATTTTTTGTTATTTTTTTTAATCTATTTTTCATTTAGTTTTTAGATTTTATTGTTTTAAAGAATTATAACATTAAATTTGTATGTAAATAATTTATATACGTACATATATAGAGCATTCCAGCCCAATTTGGATACCATTTGTCTCTTGCATCTCATTTTTTTATAATTTTTTATGCTATAGTACCAATTGAGAGAGGCCACCCTAATGTTTTCATTTTTTTCAGCAGTTTTCGAGATATCGAGTTTTGAAAAAATAAGTTAATTTTTTTTACATTCACATAACTTTGCGAAACATTAGCCGATTGGGACGTTTTTTTGAAAATTTTCTTTTTCTCGACATTTTTGGAGTACAAAATCGAAAAAATTTTCAAAGCTGTATTTCAATAAAAATTCTATAAAATTTTCAAGATTTTAATATAAACTGATTACATATTTCCAAAAACACATACTGATCGATTTTCCTTTCCTAAAAAACTGTCTCTCATTCCGCTTACTTTTAAGACTAGTCTGATAACAATGTGATCTATTTTTTTTTCCTTTGGAATTTTTAAAATTTCATACTTTTTATTCAGAATTTTTTCAAAATTAACCGTGCAGTTTTTTCACACGAAATATGTTCCATAATTTTTTTAGTGGAAGAAAATGTACAGCACCGTCACCAAAAAATTGCCAAAAACTGTGTTTCGTGGCCATTTCAAACTTGCACTTTATGATACTAGAATTGAATGGGCTATAAAACTGTATACCCAAAAATTTTATAAAAATCTGGAATAAAAAGTATATGTAAAGTCTCATCCTTATGGCATTATCAGAAAAAAGCGATCTGAACGTATTTTTTGTGAATCAACATTTTATATTAAAAATTTGAAGAATTTAAAGAAATTTAATAATAATACGGTACTGATTTTAACAAGAAAGGTACATTTTTCGCAAAGATATGGACATTTAAAAAAGGACATATTCGAAAAAGTATAAAAAAATTTGAAAAAATCAGGGAGGTCTCTCTCTACTGTTCCACCATGTTCAAGTGTTTGTTTTATGGCTACGTTTAAAATACCAGCAGAATGACGCTAAGACCTCCGCGCTTCAAATAGTCTGTCTAAAGATAGAAAAGAGCTTTCAAGACAGTTGCCAGAAGTGTGAAAGCTCGATAATAATGTGCTGAATAATAAATTTATAAAATATTCAACATAAATAATTTTACGCGCTACTTATTACGGAAATAACTTTTTCAATTGCGTCTGTAAAGAAAAATGTTTCTTAATTAAATTTAAAAAAAAGTTAACACTTAATAATTTATTAATTTTTGGTTTTTCTTCCAGGTGACGCCAGCAATGCCAGTATAGGCAGTGGCGAAGGCACAGGCGAAGAGGACGACGATGCGAATGGTAAAAAGAACCAAAAGAAACGTGGCATTTTCCCAAAAGTAGCAACAAATATCTTAAGAGCGTGGCTGTTTCAGCATTTAACGGTGAGTAGGCAAGCATATAATTTTCATACAATAACTATGTAAATATGCATCTCTGTGAAAAGATAAGGTTTTAAGTATGATTTCATAAGATTTTTCTTCGGATTTTCATTCAAATTTGTGTGATTCTTGGCATAAATTTTCAAAGCACAATTCAATGTCGGCGCAGTTATGCGCTGCTGAACTAGTTTACACACATTTGATTTATGTAAAAATGTTGCATTCATATTTTTTTCGTTTTTGTAAAATTGTATTACCTACATACATATATATTATGCCTGTAAGTGAACATTTCATATTTTCTGTTTACACAAAATATGTAAGATTTATAGTTGAACGTTTATAAATCAAAAAAGATTTGTACTATTTTATGCAACTTTTGGCTTTGGCTTGGCCAAAATGAATAATGCCAGCGGATGTTTGAGAAAGAGCTGCCAAGTAGTGAAGAAGGAAACAAATAAATCAATAAATAGGAAAAAGGAGACATAGATGAAATAAAAACGTAACGCTTTTTAAAAATTTGGCTTAGTGCATAATAGCTCTCACTCATTTCACTAAAAAATTTAATGGTGGCTAACAAAAACTAACAGTAATTAAAGTGTACTATCAATGATTACGAGATACATATGTATATGTTTGGAATAGACGCGTTATTAAATTTATATATGTAAACTAAATTTAAATTTATATATTACGGGAAATTTTTCCATGCTATTTTGACGAAATCTCAGCACTCTCTACTTTCATTTACAACTCTTGCTGAACCTTCAAATATGACCGCTAATTAATTATATGTTTATATTAAATAACATTTTTAGTAGTAAACAGTTTTGTGTCACCAGCACTGGACTACTGTAAAACAATTATTTTATCAACAATAATTGCGCTTAAAGTGTAATAAACTGAATAGAAATGCCTGTCAACTCGTAATACTGCTTACTATGTACATACATACATATATACAAGTATAATCAAATGATATTTGAAATAAAAATAGTAATAAAGATGCCTGCATACATACTTGTATACAAGCATAGACATCTGAATTAGACATATGAATTGTTAAATTAATCTTGTTACAAGTAGTTTAAGTTTGTTAAGAAATTTATAGATATTTGTATAAAAAATACCTAGATTAACTAAGAAAACCATTATGCTATCATCTGGAAATTCATACATATATATATATACGTATGTATATACAGCACCGGCTTTAGAGTAGAGCCTTCCGGACAAGTTTAGGGGGCGCCGCACAGTGTAACGTCCCTATACAAACTGCGGCCAAATTTAGTAAACGTACTCCGATTTCGCTAAAACTTTGTATACACTTTTCAGTTACTTGAGAAAGGCAAAATATGAAAAATAGTAAGCATTGGCATATTACCACGCCCTCCCTACTTAGATGTATGTATATTCGTTTACATATATCTTAAATATTTAGCTTGCAGACTGACTTACTGCAAAGCCTATTTTTCATACTAGATTTATGTATGTAGGTGCAGATCTCAAATTATGGTTAAATATGGTTTACACCAACATTTTAATAAGTTACATACTTTCAAATGAAATTAAACTTTTTTTAAGCCCTTTTCACTTCTATTTATAATACTTCCTAGAAAGAAATAGGAAATTATGATACATCATCTGATTCAAATAAAAAGCGCCAAATGCCGACGCGTACATTTAAAGGAAGCCTGTATGCAATTTACCAAAAAACTGGCTACGTCGATTGCCGCCTTCCATCTTCAAAACCAGCATACAATTTCAAGGAACAGTTTTTAAACCAATAATGCACAAATCTTAATACTTAAAACTAAAAACAGGTTAAGCACGAATCCGAAAAGATTTCGGATTATCTCTTGCACTTAGGGTTATAAAAAAAAAATTTTGGTTATTTGGAAAGCAAACATTTATATCGAATTAAAAAAAAACGCAGATTTATGTTCAGAGTCTTATAGTATTTGGAGATGTGAATGCATGTGACATGTGAAAGAACTCTCTTCTGATTATAAGAATGCGTCGTTAAATTTAGCAACATAACCGAGGATGAAATAATTGAATTTTTCTACAAATTTATAAGGCGAAAGATAATGAAGAAAGTAAACCGTGCAAAATAATTTTTTCCAGTAGTAAGTGAAGGATTGGAAGGAACAGTTTATCCTTTTATAGCAATTTACGAACATTGCGCTGCTGATAATTTTAGATCGAGAACAAATGGAGTCTACGAAGCAGCTGGTATAAAGAATGACTTGAGACAATATAAGCTTTCCCTAGTGGTCTGGTGGTCAGAGTGTCAGTAGAGGTTCAAGTCATTACAACCGCTACACAATTTCTTGCAATACTATCTTCAAATTATTATATCTTTTCAGCCCATGAAAAAACCACGACTTACAAAAAAAAATTTTTTATTAAAACGTAATTTTTGAGTGACGAGTGCATAGCAAAAAATATCTACCACTAAACTCTTATTAGAAAACACGTTTGGCGTTTTGAGCTTTTCTATCTGCCAAAAAAAATGAAATAAAACTCAGATATTAGTTTTTATTTCTGGGAGATAAAATATCTGTCAAGAAATGAGTGTGATTTTGATTTCTGAGCAATGCAATAAAACTCAGTAAGTTATTATTATTCTTGATGGCAAATTTTTAAGTATTGAAATAATGACTAAATATCAAATTTTTTTATAGAACTCATAATGATTACGGTCCCTGACAGTTTTCAATAGAATATCTGTCAAAAAATCTTAAACAAATTTTTAAGACGACTTTATTTCAACTATGAATATGCACCTATATTTGTATAGTCGGTCTGGTTCAGTGGGTGGCGTAGTTTCATTCCCAAGACAGGCTGTTCTACATACTCTAGTTTTTACCAACAAAGGACTTTTCCACTAAGTTTTCTGTTTTACTTTTAATTCAAAATACTTTCAACTTATTTTGCCTGATTGATTTCTAAATTAAAGCTATGCCTATTTTTAACAGTTACATTGTAATTTTGGTCATTATTTCTTACTAGCAGTAAGTATTACTATATAGAAAATATGTAAAATAAAACCGGTTTATCCGGTTTTTTCTTAATTTGAAAATGGGGAATCGGTTTTTTTCAAATTGCCATTTTTCCACTTACTTGAAAACTGGTTTTCGAAAAATAGGCGAATAATCGAACACCCCACCTTTGGACCACGACTCTGAACTTCTAACAAAGTATCAAACTACAGATACATATGTACATAGATACAAAAACTTCAAAACGATGTTACGTGCAACTTTTTTTGAGAAAAATTAAATGTTGCTTAAGAAATACTTTGCAATACTTAGAGACATCAAAATGAATTTTTAAGCTTGAATATTCATGAGCTCATTGGTTTAATTAAAGATGAAATTCTTTTAGATGAAACATTGAAAATTCGGAAAGGATTGGCTCTGAAATGATTCCGTTTCATTATTATAAACAGAAAGAGATGGCGGTAATTGATAGTGAACTGCAGCTGAAGGATATTCTGACTTTTGACACAGCTCGACTCGACCACAATTTCGGCGCGGCAGCTACAATTAACGTGTCTAGTATGAAGAAATCTTTGTTTGTACATATAGCATATAGGCAAAAGAAAAAAGAAAACAATGGAAATTTAGAAAACCCAACTACGGTTCTTGTTTAGTTTTTAATAAATTGGTAAGCGAATAACGGCTGAGTTTAAAACTATTTACTGTAACTGGCGCGTTTAGTAAAGTGCCGTGCATTTATTTGCTTGTATGCACGTTCACAGGCTAACCTGCGCATGCAGGTATATACATACGTACATTAATAAATATGTACATTAGACCACACCACCTTACAAGCAAATAAAAAACATTCGCCTTACACTCCTGAATCTAAAGTATTTTTGCAAGGCAATGTCGAAAAAAAAATTTTTTTTTCGGTGACACCTATGCACATTCCGCAAAAAAACTTGTTTTTGAAATAGTTCTGCTGGAATGACCAAAATAGTTCATTAGAAAAAGTTTAATGATTTTTGGTGAGCTTTGTTTTACTGACATTAGGGTGGTACGTTAGGGTGACAAGAACTGAGATCTGGAGGGTAAAGAAAACAATTGCCTCCCCGAGACGAGAGCATCGATATATCATACTTTAAGATCCGTAAGAAAATGGCGAAGATATAATGAAAAAGTAATTTTATAAAAAAATTGTTTAAAGCATTTATTAGTTTTTAATGAAACAAGAACTATAAAGTTAAATTATATCGACCACCGCACCACCTAATAGATAAGTAATACATATTCTAAATATGAACCAAATCGGACCATAAATATGGGGTTTCCAAATATGTATCTAGAGACTTGCGCCTCCTATCGACTAATTTTTTGTGGAGCTATTAATAATATACATTCCAAATATGAACCATATTGGACTATTAATACGGGTTTTTCAAATATCTCGGCACCTGCGTCACCTAGCGGAATAACTCATCTTTCATATTGCATTGTCTTCGGGTTCTAAGCTAAGATGGCTTTTACACGATTCAAGTATTGAATTCAATTCTGCTTGCGTGTGGAAGAGAGAGAACGAGAACAAAAGTTTCCCATTTGCAGAACCATAAACTTGAAGTCAGCAAAATTGAAGCGTGTAAAAGCAAATATAAATCACAAAAGAGAATGAACAAGAATCGTTTTGAAGAACTTGAATCATGTAAATCGGGTGTAAGTTTGAAGTTTCACGCCTCGAACTCATCAGGAAGTTGGTTAAAAATTGATTGCAAGATTTGATTACACACAGGTGAAAGTGAGTAAAAGCTTGTAAAAATTAAAACAGGCGACCCTACGTTCGGCCAAAAAAAATTGTTTTTACGAAATTTGCTTTGCAAAAATATTTTTGACTCAGGGGTTTACGGCGAACTTGTTTTTCTGGCGCGGTCTAATGTACATACATACTTACCTATATAGTACTTATGTAAACACAGAGTAAATATGTAAGTTTTTGTATGCCTATCTTCGTATTCATGCGCTCTTGATAAGAATCTTTGCGCCGTTGTGTTTCAAGCTTTTCACTTCCCGGCCAACGGTAGCAAGCTACGGCAGTGTAGTTTTTATCGCTGTAGTTTTTGTTGTTTTTTGCCATTTGTTATTAAACGCTACTGCCATTGTTATTAAACAAGTTGATATCAGTTTTATTATTGCGGTTACTACCAATAACGGGTTACCATACCTGTGTGCCATGTACATAAATACTCTCAAATGTGCATTTGTATGTATGCTGCCCACATTATTTGCTCATTTTTCATTTATATTTTTTATTATTATTTATTTTTATACATATGTATGTACGTATGTATATAGTATATGCAGCGATATTCGTATTTCCAAGTCTGTTGCGTACATATATCTAAGTACGAGCAGCCATTGTATAGAGCAAATATACTTAGTGTACAAACACACGCACCAACATGCTTTTTTATCTCACTTTTCGCGCTGAGACTCTCCCACTGTAGATACGGCTGGCATGCTCACACATACATATGTACATACACATTTCAAGCCACATGCGTTTTTAGCTTTTCTTTGCGCCGCTCATAAATGCGATTAAAAATATTTATTCATTTTTTTTTCGCTCAACACTCAACAAATACGCGCACGCATACACACACGCACCTAAATATATACGTAAATATGTATGAATATACGGCAACAATTAAATGCTTCGTAACCATATCAGCGGCGCCCATTGGAGCTTGCTCACTCCCATCATTGCTTGGTAGGTGGAGTGATATTTCATTGTATATGCGTTTTGTTGTTGCTTTACTCACACATGCATACATTCATTGCGCATGGTTGCTGTTGCTGTTGTTACTATTGTTGCACAGTAGCCACTATTGCTGCCATTGGTGGAAATGTGTTGAGTAGTTGCTCTTTGCGCTGTTTACTGTTGTTGTTCGACTTAGCTATAGCTACTGTGGCGGCTGTGTGTTGTAGGTTAAAGTTGTTTTTGCTACTGGTGTTGTGAATACTGTTGTTATTGCTGTTGTGGTTTTCTTGCTGTTGTTGCACGGCGATGCCGCCTGACAATTTATTTACTAGCTAGCTAGCTGGTATTAAACTTACGTTGCCAAGCGATGAAGTATGGTCGCCATCCGATTTCGACGTTTGCCCAACTAATGCTAGTTGTTGGAGGAGCAGGCTGCGCGTGCGGACCGTGTGCGTTTAAAAATATCTGGAAAACGAGGTTGAGGGGTTAAGAGAAATACGCTTTAAATACAAAATTTTCGGGAACAACTATTTATGAACTGAAAACGTTTGCAGGATTGTATCTACATATACATATGTACATACATATGTATGTACGTTAGACCGTATCGAAAAAAAGTTCCCCCTACACCCCCTCATATGAAGTGTTTTTGAGAAGAATTTGAAAAAATAATAAAAAAAATTTTTTTTTGGACAACCCTAGTAGTCGCCCAATTTCATATTTCTTCGTATCTTCGGCATTTATAGTCGGATTTTAAAGTGTGATACACCAATGTTTTTGTCTCGATGAGAGGGGTTTCCTATGGAAGTTTATTGATCTCAGGTGCTCCATAAAAAAAAAAACATAAACAAAAAAAGTTGGGTTTTCCGTATGGTTTTCCTACTTAACTAATCGAAATACTTTTTTCGCCAAAGATTAATGATTTTTGACGGTGTTAGGGCGGTACGTTAGGGTGGTAGCAACTGAGATCATACTTTCTCCGTCCCAGCTCATCCAACCTAATCAACCAACCAACAGTCTAAAAGTATGTTTCCACGGCAAGTGATTCGCTCTCCTATTCTTGATTCGCTCTCCCATTCGTAATTGGCGCCCCAATCACGAACCGAAACACGTGATTCGCCCATACAAAATTTCGAGAGCGAATCACTTCATTGGTAGTTGATTCAAATCCAATCACCTTGCCAATCACGAACAAATCGTTGTCTTCTCTAATTTTTATCGGAAATTTATCGAACTCAGCTGTCAGAGCAAAAGAGAATAGAAAAACCCAAAGCAAAGAAAGGGAGGAAATGAAGGAAAAAAATAAAAAAAAAACAACAACAAACTCTTGAATCCAATCAAGAATGTGCCGTGTAATTGAGGAAGCGAAAACACTTGATTCGTTTGTCGTGGAAAAGGCCTTTAATCAAATCATGCTGGTCAGGTTCCAAACACTATTTCATCTACATTTCAAAGGCAATTCTTAGTTGGTCTAAACGAACTTATGAGTCTCCTCGAAAATTGGCACAATAATTTACAAAAACGTAATTTGCTAAGATAAATATGTGTTCCGTTAACATTAACA
>JAPVRG010243266.1:0-10832 GCA_029783565.1 Rhagoletis cerasi
TTTTTAATAAAAAATTTGCAATTTTTTAAAACTATATGTTACCAGAGAAAAAGTCATACAATTTATTTATATTGATATAATTTTTATTCATAATACTAAAATTGTTGATAGTTAGTTATGTACATAATGTAAAAAATTCAATTTTAAAAATAAATTTAGCAAAATAAAAATTTTGGAAATTGAAAGACTTTTTATTTCTTACAAGATTTTGAATTCGCCGTGGAAAAAAATACAACCCTGCGCCGGCTGACGGGGGGAAATTAGAAGAGTGCAGCTATAGGTTTTCTTTATGACATAGCTGAATGCGTGCGACAGCGATGCCTGATCACACGTATAGGGGGAAACTGGTTAGAATCTGCACGCCGCCTTCACAAAATTCACCAGTTTTTTCACTACTTTTGAAGTGAGTGAGACCCACGTTTTCACCAGTTTTTTCACCGCTCGTGGCTTGCAGGGATATCATAGCAATACCAATACCAATACATAGTAAAACATTAACCACACCTATACCAACAGCAATACAAATACCAGTACCATACCGCTACCTAAGGCAATATGAATAGCAATAACAATACCAGTACCATACCAATACTAATACTAATACTTATACCAATACCAGTACCAATATAAATGGTTATACCATTACTAATACCACTATCAGTATCTACCAATATCAATACCAATGCCAATACCGGTATCAATACAATAAAACTTATTCACCGGTTTCTACTCCACTTATTTTATTTCCCTCCCCTCAGGATTGGATATGGCTCATCAGTACAACGGTTACGTCTATCACACACGCTTCGATGTGCCAGAGATCATTCCACGTGGCACCTTCCAGCATACGGGTGATAATGTGCTAGCGCTGGTACGCGAAATCGCCAATGCACCTGAACTGGAAGATCCTTCGGTAAGTGGTTACCTAAAAATATCAGTGGTCTCAAATGCTCTCAATTTCTCTTGATTTTTCTCTATTCTCGCAATCTTTAGCGCTACTCCGAAGGTCATACCGTCTTCTTCGATGTACTCGGCCGCTCACTGGTCTTCTATAGCGAAACGGAGGGTATCATTGTGAATATATTCGTATCCCTGGTGGCCATTGTCACTTGCATATACTCTTTCAAGCAGATGGCACATAGCATAGGCACGAAATTCGGCAACGTTGCCAATCGCGCTCTCACGCTCTTCGGTGTACAAGTACTCGCCGTAATCACTGCGACTGCGCTTTGCTTCTTTATGGCCTTCCTTATGGACCTACTACACATGCCTATGTCTTGGTTCACCAACTCATGGTTGATAATGGGTTTGTACTTCTGTCCGCTGTTCTTCGGCTTCGCCATTGTGCCAGCGATTTACTTCCACTCGCAGCGGAGGGTAAGGCTAACGGAAATGCTTTTAAATGATAATTCCTATTTATGCTGCATTTATTTCTGTTTTTTCAGGATCGCTTCCCGCTCGGCTATCGCGTTCAAATCCTGCTACACTGTCATTGCCTTTTCTTGTCCTTCGTTACACTGATTGCTACTATTGCTGGCATACGTTCGGCTTTTATGCTGATGATAGCGGTGTTGTTCTACACTTCGGGCTTGATCGTGAATTTAAGCACCAAACTTCATAACAAATGTAGGTGCCTCTATCTACTTTATCACTGGAAGTTAATATTTTTTATAATATTTTTGGAATTACTTCAATAGCTTTACCTTGGCTTATTCCACACATCATCTGCAATATTCCACCATTCATCTTCTACGGCTATCTCTCACACGGTTTCTTTGTCGCCTTCATTCCGATGACAGGGCGGTTTGGCGCTAGCGTTAATCCAGATCTGATCATTTGCGCATTTACAGTTGGTGTGGGTATACTTACTGGTGGTTTTATGGTGAGTAACTGACTCGGCTAGAGTTGTATACTTGACTTCAAATTGTTTGCTTCCCCTTTCGTAGATTCCAGTTCTGAATCTGTTCCACAAGTCGAAGACCATCATCTGTTCTCTGCTGGGATTCACGGCTCTATTCTTGATATTCGCGGCGACACCAATTGGCTTCCCATATCGCCCGGAGACCAATGTTCAACGCTTTTCGGTGTTGGTAAGTGTATTTTGATTATTTGAAAATCCAGTTGACGTATAAGGATATTAGATTTACTACTGTATCTTTCTCTTTCTTCCTTTCTTCATGTTAGCACACCCGTCGCGTCTTCCATGATGAAACGAATAATGTACGCCGTCTAGAGACTGGATATTTCATTTTACCGCAGGATCGTCGCACTTATTCTGTGAAAAGTAAGGTTCAACCTACTCATTTATGAATAATTCTCAATGTTTCCCTTCCAGATCACTTGCTCAACATTTCCTTGGCTCAGAACCTCAACAAAGATTGCGAAACGGAAATGCTGTGTGGTCTGCCGCTTTACAATCATCGTTGGCATAAAGCGCGGTAGGTAGCAAACAGTCAACTCTTAAACTAGTGACTAAAATCAATTATCCCTCTCTTGCCAGTGCCTCCAGCTTATGGATACCCGGTCCAGATCCCAAATTCGATAGGTTGCCTGAAGTGAAATTACTCTCCAAAGATCAATTAAGTAAAACTGCAATTCGTTATGAGCTGGAGTTAAGTGGACCTGACCATATGGGCTTATACATCAATCCATTGAAGGACCGTAAAATTAGCTCTTGGTCATTCCATTATAGTCCATTGCGTTTGGGTTGGAAGCCGCCTTACTTTATTTATTTCTCATATGGCAAGGATAGTAGCCCGCTGAAATTTACACTTGAATTTGAGGTGAGTTCACTACGTTATTTGACATAAGGCATTCATGTCCCTTAAAAAGCTTACAAATTCAATCGAAATGCAGCAGGTCAGTACAGGGAAATATTCTACACTTACAAGGCCATAATATAAAGAAACTAGATATCAAAAATTTTGCATCACATGATCATAGGATTTATTTAATCATATGACTAGATATCATATAATTTTCAAGCATTGCATATGTGCGTTTTACCCATCACCTATTCGATAAGAAAAAAATCATATCGTTACATCAAATCACATCACATTTTGGTATTACATGATCATATGACAGAATATCATATGGTTTTCAAACATAACGTTTTATCCATCTGCGATTTGGTGATTCGCGATATATGAAAAAAAATCATTTCATCACATCACACGATCACAAATCACATTTAATTATGAGACAAAATATCAAGTGTAGTCTTCATACATCACATTTGATCTATCAGTGACTTCAAATTAATGCAAAATCACATAGTCACATCGCATGATCACACCACACATTTTATCATGGCAGAAACTATCAGGTGATCTCTTTGAACATCACATCGCGGATACGGAGAAAATAAATCAAGTGTCGCATTAATATCGTATTCCTTGTCGTATTGTGTATCGTACTAATGTGACTACACAAATATCATATTATTTGAATTACGTAACATATTATGATATTAAGGTGTATTCATATATATACATATTTTTATGTATGTATAGGGCTCATGGGAATATGGAAAATCATGTTACATCGTCACACCGCATGACCCACTAGACAGTTGATCATGGGACAAAATATCACCCAATATGTTAAGTGATCTCTACATGGATCATATCGCGGATGCGGAGAACATAAATCAGATCAAATGATCAAAGTGTACATATGTACCTTTTGATTTATGACCCATTACCATTTTAACATTCTGCATTTGATTATATTGCCCCCCTTATGACAGAAGCACGAATGTGCAAATTTTCCAATTTTGAGTTGATTAACCTTTGAATGTTCTATGGTATAACAAAATCCAGAATACCATGCCTACCAGGAAAGCAAAATACTTTACCATGTAAATTACGTGAACGTAGAGTTAAGTCTCTTTAAAAAAAAATTTCAAATTCGATTTCCCAACATTTTCATTTTTACAAACTCATGTTTCGGGCATAAGGCCGAGGATATCATTTGTGATTTATACTGTCACATCGCATTTAATCATGTGAAAAAATATCATAACATTTAATTTAGTGTTTATCATCAACAACAATCTTCTCATCCACAGAATCCTTCTGCGGATTGGAGCTCACCAATATTCGAAATTGGCATTGCTGGACACTGGAATCACGACGAGAGCATACATACAGTGGAGTTCCAGAAGTTCCTGCAAAGCTTCCCGAAATACGTAGATGCGATAGCTTGGCCGGCATATTATGAGACACGACTGTTTTAAGTCCAATTATTATTATTTATACAAGTGTATGTATATGAATGTATGCGTGTATTTATTTACTTAATCCAACTACTTAAACGTATAATTTTACCAACGAGCAATTTTTTTATTTATTTTGTACGAAATTGTAGGCAATTAAAATCATTTAATAGATAAGAAAATACTTTATCAATAAATTCAACAAACTACGCTTTTATTTAAAAAAAAAAAAACTTAATGAAACTAGTCAAATTTTAAGGAGAAATTCATAGCAATTTTAGATGGCGGCCATTATGTATTCGGGTCGACGTGTCATACTGATGACTTGAAATTAATTTCTTTCGAAACTTTTTGCTGTGTGCTATTGATTTCTTTTACCAAGCGTACATTTATGAAATTCTCAAGTGGCAACTCTTTTCCAAAAAGTAAAACCTTATTCCACATCTACAGACCAATACCTCATTTTTGAAAATCGACCGAACGGTGCACCATGGGAAATTTGAGCCTATTTTGTGGCCAAAAGTCAATTTTTTTACTTGCTTGAAATTGATTTTTTTTATCTTATCTTACAGCAAATACTTCAGAGTAAACAACTGTATACTCTGTTTTTCGATAAATTGACTTACCGTTGATTTGGTAACCCTCAAACAGATGGTTTCGAAATTTTCTGTAAACGAAAAATGTGTAGCTGGATTTATGTGTCACTTTCAAATGCGTGTATCTCATAATCTATTTGCTGGTTTTCAAAAGTTAAAAATGGAAATAAATAAAGAATATTTACCAATTAAAACTTTTATCATAGTTTAAAAGTTGTGCCAAAGAAACGGGCCTATTTAAGTCATATTAAAGTGAAATTATGCAATTAAAAATAAAAAGTTTATTTAGTGATTTAAAAAAATGTTTCAAATATTTAAAAAGCACTCATCATAAATCGGTAGAATAGTCCTCGATCTGTTGTATCCCCATAATCGCATACTGCGATTTTGTGCGATATTAAAAATATTATAATTTTTCTTAGGTAACTTCAACAAAAAAAAATTGCCAAAAATCAACGGTAAGTCCTAGCTACTTCGGACTTGCACTTTATTATACTAGAATTAAATGGGCTACAAAACTGCATAATCCAAATCTTTCCAAGAAACCAATTAAAATGCTTGAAATTTTTACGAAAGTTTGTGAGTGTGGCAACTCCATTTTTGTATGGTTGCTTCTATCCCTACTGCTGGACCAAGTTTTAAGCTGATATTTCATAGTGCGGTGTAGATCTGATGACATTCACAAAAAATGCCTTCGAGTATTATATATGGATAGATATGGAGCTGGATTGGCCAGATACAATGCTTTTAGCTTTTTAAAAACACTTTATTTTAAGAAACTATCTAATTTTAACAACGCACGTACGTGGGCTTCCCCTTTTCAAAATGGGGTTTCAGCCACTGAATTTGATAAAATATTAAGGGAGATATCGTTTGGTAACAGAAAAATGCCTTTGAGAAAGAAGTATATAGATGTACATGTATAACGGCAGGTTAACCTTCAAATTTCATATAACATGCTTGTAGACTCTACCAAACAAATATTTTATCTGTAAGTTGAGATAAACCATTTATTACACTTTAATCGATTTGATAAAGTTAATCACACTAGCTGGTTCTTTCTCCAAGCATACTACACGCACCTCTAAAATGAGTATGTACAAAAACAAATCAGGTTACAATATAGTATAACCAGTAGATAGACGTATCGATGCATTGAAGAATATAATTTTTCAAAATACCGAACCGAAATCTGCGATTGAGGCAGAATACGCCACAGAAGTATTTTGCGGACTGCCACTTTACAATTGGAAGTAAGCGAAATTACCTGAACATTAAAAATAAAAATATCAACGCCTTTTATTTTAACCTCATGCATAAACTATTAATTTCTTAGAAACTTCTCGCACTGAACGAAAGTCCTACCTTGCCTGTACCAACTCAACTCAAACTAACCTCAAAAGTGTATATAACCGATAGGAGAGTTCGTTCTGGATTTAGCTTGAAATCGCCAGCTCGTGTGGTTATTTACATAGGTCCTTATCCAAATACTAAAGTGGATGATTACTTTAGATAGGACACCATTGAGGGACAATTACCCGACACCCTATTTTAAATAGCACATGTAGTCCAAGAATGAAAGTCCATTGCAGTTTCGTAAGCGGCAGCCAATTTAGATGTTTTAAAACTAAATTCATTCTTATATAATTTTCACTATATTTATCCCTCTCTTCCCTCCAACGCAACTCTGCAGCCAATGAGAGTGCTGCACTACAGCTCGGCATAGGCGCTCACTTCCAATATCACGAAACTTCCTACACAAATGAATTCAAAAAATTCTTGAAACAATTTCCACAAATGGTTATATCCAATACTCTGGTCAGCTTCATTTGAAAGCTGATTTTTTTAGAAGTTTTTCAAATAAATCATTTTACATATAAACAAAATAATTATGGTTTTTTTTCTCAAACACGCTCTGATAACAACTCAATCGTTGAGAAGTTATAATTTTAATTTCGATTTTATAAATAAACATCAATCAATTTAAAAGCTAATATATCCAGTAATAAATATTGTTTTAAAATTATAAAAAAAATACAACAAAAAATCTTACAAATATCTTTAATTGAAATAAATAGCATGGCGTTGTCCTTTTCTTCTGATTGAAATCGCCTCCACAGAAATTTTCAAGCACTTTGTTCGTTGTTTTACATTTCCTTAAAATTTACAGGATATTCAAAAATTCTTAATAATATTTGTATTATTTAAAGCTATGGCATCCGTATTGAGTAATAGTTGGGATTTGACGTTCTTCATCGTCGTCAATAACATTATCATTATTATCATCATTGTCATCATCGTCATTTTCGCCCTTAGTTCCCGCAACGCTCATTGCTTATATTCGCCAACTCTCGTAAGAGCCCGTCCAAACACTCACTGTCGCCCAGGCAGGGAATTCAGCTATAAAATCGCGAAAGTCGTCTATATGGGAGATATCGTCGTGCACCTTATGACCAATAACGGCAAGGTCAAATGTAGCTCCAGACCAATCGGCGCTGTCATGCTGGAAGAAGATAGATAGGAAGTTAAATAAAAATTAATTGCAACGGTGAATATTAGAAAGTTAAGTTGGTAAATTGTTAATTCTAGCTGCAAGAAATTTTCAATTTCAATTAACACTGGTCACAATTTAGCGTGTCAACTCTTTGAAGCTTTTAATAAGATTGATACCTTGTTTATACGACGCATTAATTCGTGTTAACTTAACCCGCTTCATTTTGACACGGACGTATAAACGCACACTTAACACGTGTCGGGACTTTATAGCGTGTCACCGCAATTCGCATTAGAAATGCGAGTTAAGCGCCTCTGAACCGTGTTCAATGTCCGTATAAACAAGATCTACGTCAAAACGTTTTTAAACAGCTGTTGTTTCTTTTTTTTTGCATTTTTTCTTATGAATGCTGCTTTCAAAATGAAAATAAATAGCCGATTGTATTCATCGGGCACCCTTATTTCGGTATGTATAAACGCTTGCAATTTGAGTGTGCTACGCTGACACGAGTTTGTATGAAACCGTATTTAGTGCCGTATAAACTAGGTATGAGTTAAATAGGCGTCGGACTACAGTCATAGAGTCACTCTTAACACAGACCCATCTTCAAGTTTTCTACAGTTGCAGCGAACTTGTGTGAGCTACAACTGCAAATATATCGGTACCACTATAGGCTCCAAACATTTGAGCAAAATTTCGGTATCACGAAATGTAGAAAAAATTAATATATATACACATATGAATATGGATATACTGTCCAGAAAACTTATAAACCAATTTTTTTTAAGATCTAGCACTTCAGGGGTACAAGAAAGAGACTCGTTCCTCTTCTTTGAAAGACTCCACGGGAAAAACGCCGAAGTAACGAATAAAACAACAACCGTTATCAGAGACAACGCTAGCGTCTTTCCAGAGCGAGCAGTCTGCATGAGAAATATAACCTAGGAAAGTGAATTCGTATTGGTGAGGATCCTGGATCTGAGTACACCTTTACAATGTCTAAAGAAGATCATAAGGAGCAAACCTGAAGCTCAAAAGTCTCACCCTTAGTCCGCGGGCTGAGTCCTCGGAACTATGAACCTCGACCTTAATTCTCAAACGCGATTAATGAATCAAGAAAAAATTTCCTTCTACGCATATCAAAGCCACCAATAAGGTTAGGCTAGGAGAGGCCAGGGTAGGCTGGCTAGCTACTGCGTAGCTTCGCAGGGACCATTAAGGGCTCAGCGTAACCAGAAAAACTGCGACCAACCCTGCGACCAGCAGCAGTGTTAAAGAATATTGTAGACCTTTTGCTCCCAGGAAACAGAGTTGCAGTACACTTACAGAGGATGTGCTTAACAGTCTCTTCATTCGTTTCACATCTCTTGCTAATCCTATCCTATCCTTCTAAACCTAGAAGCCTAGCATCTTCCTGATTAAAAGGTAAAATAATCTTTATGAGCTTGTGGTCATAAGCTCCACACATAGCTCTAAAATCCTGCGGGTTTCGTTTGAGTCCACACCTTTTCTGCCCGCTGGATCACAAGCAGGTCTTGCTCCCTCTGCGCATTTTCTATCTGTGCTTTTGTCGAAAAACTGCTTTCCTTGGCGAGCATATCAGACTTCTCAATGACGCCGGTGTGCGACGGTACCCAGGAAAAGTGTATCTCCGTATCAGTATATATTTACAGCAAATACAAGTTGGAAATTCAAAAGCTACCTTTGTGCCTTTAAAGACTTGTTTGTTGAGTTAACGTTATTTTAAGAAAGGATAAAAAAACCCACAAAAGTTAAAAAACTAAATTTTTTCAATCTTAGAGTTTGGGCATCTGAAAATGTAGATGCGCTAAATATATCGTTTCTGAAATTACTTACCTCAAATTCCAAATGAAACCGGAAAGGCGCCGGATCCAATGCATATGAAAGATATATAAAGTATGGCGTCTTGAAGTTCTCCTTAATTGGCGTACGATCAAATGACCAGTCCACCAGTTTGGTATCATTCATGGGTTGTATAAAAACACTCATGTGATCTGGGCCTGCCACCTCCAAACTAATAATCAGATTCGTAAATGAGATGCGTTCTTTGCTCAGAATTCTCAATCGCGGCCAGCCGCCAGCCTTGGGCGCTGGACCATCGACCCAAAAGCTTTGATCACTATTTAAAGAAAAATATTTATTCGACGCATTCACTCGAGAAGGATAAACTTTGCAAAGCTTACCGATAGCCCAACCAGCGCTTACTGTAGATCGGATAGCCGCACATCAGCTCTGTGTCGCAGTTCACACCCAGTTGGCTAGATTTGCTCACATTCATGTTCTCGAACATGTAGTCTATTGAATGCGGGCGACGATCGACAGGCACAACGTAGTAACCAGAATCGTTGAAGCGGACCGACATCGCCGGATCGCTGTTGTGGAAGGTGCGTGTTGTGTGCTGGAAAATTCGAATAGGTAATCACTTTATAATTTTTTTTGCTGAAGGCTTTGTTTTTAACAAATACTTACCACAACATAGAAACGCTGTGGCGCTTCACGTTCCGCATAGGGAAAGCCTACGGGTGTTGCAGCTAATATGATGAATACCAAGCAAATGACGCCGAATATGGAAATGATGGTCTTCGACTTGCGGAAAAGGCACAAAAGGGGCACCAAAAAGGGTGCCAATAGCAGGCACAGTAGCGCTGTAATGCCACCGATAAAAAGCTCAGGATTGCTGCTGCCGTCGCGACCCTGCATCGGCACAAAAGTAACAAAGAAGGCATAGCAGCAGTAGCTGTAGAAGAGGAAGGGCAATAACTGGCAGACGATGTGCGGTATGAGCCAGAGGAACGCTGCGGGAGTAGCAGAGCGCTTAAAGTGATATTTTGCTAACACAAAAATAAGGAAACTTACTAGTCTTATGGAAGCAGGTGATCATATTCAAAATGACCGATAGCACATAGAAGGCAATGCAAATCATCAACGCAAATGCTGAGCGTACATTAAGTGAGATCAATATAATGCAAACCACAGTCAAAATCAGGCAGTGCGCGTGCATTATCAGCTGAATGGCGTAGCCTAGCGGTAAGCCATGCTGTAAAGGAAAGATTTAAAATACAAAATATACATAAGTAAATAGTTGCACATCTCTATCCATCAAAACCCACCTCCTTTGTGCGACTCAAGTAGATCGCCGGCAGCAAGCCCATCATAAAGAACATCGGGCAAAAGTACAAACCGAAAGTCATCCATATCTGTGAGAACCACGACATTGAAAGTCCGACAGCATCCATGAAGATCGCAATAGTGATTGTCAGTAAAATAGCCAGAATCACAGCGGCAAATTGTACACCCAACAAAATGCCGAATTTGATAAAAACGCGACGACGAAACATGCCCGTCTGGTGTGCCATATTCCAGATATAGGCCAATATAGTGATAATGGCTATGACACAAACCAAAACATTTATTACTATGCCAGTTGTTTCCGGGTAGTGCACAATAAACCAACCAAGCACATCGTAGAATATTGTATGACCCTCAGCGTATTTCTGCAATA
>JAPVRG010243271.1:0-18053 GCA_029783565.1 Rhagoletis cerasi
AATATAAATTGTTTACTTTCGTTTGTCACTGAGGCAAATAATTTCAACGAAAAAGAACAAAATAAAACGCTTATCGAGAATTTACCCACCGTCTAATTTGGAACTTTTGCAAGTATACTAGGAAATTGTGTCGAAATGTAATTTTTGAATTTTATTAGCTTCGGCGCTTGAAGTTTTAGCAAAACTGTACTTAGTACAATATTTCACAGACCCTTTTCTTTTGCATGAAATTTTTCCTTTAGAAAATTCACTTGGTATAGATTTTTTTCCTAATTTTAATGAAAACAAATTAAATCAAAATGATGAACTTAGATTTCTAAATTTCTAGGAGCTTGTAGCAACCAACTTAGTTATAAAGGAGTGCAACCACAAATTTTCCAAAAAATTTCCCTACAGCGAAATTTGCTTTAACTTAATTTTCTGCAATAATACGGATTTATAGCAAAAAGCTCTGCTGAAAAGGGGTAAAATTAAAAATTTCCTGAAAATTTCCCAAACAGGAAATTTTGAAAAGAAATTATTTTTGAAAAAATACATGTGGAAAATTTAATTTTCAACATAATACGTAGTATGTGTGTACATTAAAATGGATCATATATTAAGCCCAACTAGTTTTGATTTTGTTTTCCTTAATTTTTCCCATGTGCAGCTAAATGCACTGTAGCAAATTTAATTACTGTTAAAATCAGTGACAGCTCTAGAATTGTAGAATTTGTTTGCAAAAATAACGAAAGCACTTAAAATTGTTTTTAAAAATAGAAGTAATGAGGTTAAATTTTAATTAAAAAATGCAAAATGCTTAGTTGACAACCAGTGATTGCAATAAAAAACATGAATTTATTAATGCATTGAGTGGTTAGCAAATAGACAATATTCAAATTCATACATAAAATAAAAAAATAAAAACATAGTAATGACAAAATTGCTGGCGACATGGCAAAAAGGGCATAACTGTATTTATAATCCACGAACGATTAAAAAATTACACAAACTCAGCGTGAATGCTTTGCTATTTGCAGGCGCACCTGAAAATTGCGCGAATTTCGGCAATTTGATGTTGCAGCAAAATCCAGCTTTTAAAAACACTGTTTTGCGCTTTTCGCCTTTTTTTCAGTCACACTTTTTTTACTAGGTGCGCATTTACTTTTGTATTGACTTTTGCCACTAGATGCTTTTTTCGCACATGTGCGTTTTTATTATTTCCACCGCATTTGCCAAATATTGACAATGTCATCGAACGCAGTTGGCAATGCTAAGCGAACGAAAAAAAAAACAAAATCGATTACAAGCGGAATTCCTTTTTACCTTCTCTCTGGTACTTTCAACGTAAATGTGGCAAAATACTGCACACGCAATTGTATAACGGTACTAGCGCTTTGTTTATTTTCATGTTGCAATTCATTGCATTTGTAGACTGGCAATAGCAAAACAAAAATTGCTGCAGGCAAATTGTAAGCGATCATAGCAACGGAAACAACGGTAGAGCGTGGTGAGCGGATTGGGTGTGCGATTTTCTAGTTTTCTTGGTGTTGCTGCTTTTGTTTTTGTTTTTCTGCATGTTTTCTAAGCTATGCTACTATTTAGGTGTAGTTTTAGTTTACCAATAACGAGCAACAACAGCGCATTTGCTGTTGTTCTAAGGACTAAGGCAAATTGCTTGGCATTCTTGTTGCTTTCGTTGTTGCTATTTGTCTCAATTGTTTGTTGTTTTGATTACAATTGCATTGTTGCGTTCACAATCGTGCGGGTTCTGTGGATAATACACGCATGAAAGCAATTTTATGGTGCCATATCATCCAACATACAGGGTATTTGTGTCTAAGTTCGTAGCTCATTTTCTACCATAGCACAAGACAAGAAAAAGATATTCAAACAGTACATTTTTTTCTTCATAGAGTGTGTTGAATTTTTGTTTTAAAGCTTAATTTTTTCTCTTTGTTCTATTTGCATTCCCCACCTCTATTTTTCCGTCTCATCCGTGCTCCTAAATCGCCCCAAAACAAAAACCAAAACAAATCGAAAATGGCACAATTGCCAAACGAAGACGAAAAATTGCGATGCTTTTCCATTGTGTGCGGGTCTAAACGCCTAAAAGTAGACTACGAAATGCAAAAGCACTTTCGTTGTTAAAAATAAGCGCAGTTTTTGTATTTGTGGAGTATTTTTGTCTGTAATGTGAAAAATTAAAAAAGTGTGGTTGTATCTTAACATAAGTAATTAAGAATTTGCAGAAAAAGAAAGTCTTCTACAAGCAGCTTCAAAAGCTACGGAATTATGCATAAATTAGAATTAAAATATGAAGAAGCATATCATAACGAATCTTTTTCGTCGTCTTGACTCTGTATAAACTGTCAACGAATATTTTTTTTGTGCTATTTTGAAAACTAAGCAAGAATTTTGAGTGAAAACGAGTTCACTCGAAAATTTACCAAACAATTTTCTTTAGGGAAATTTGCTTAGATTGCAAGTTCTGCATTGCTTTGAGCTTAAAACAAAAATTCTTAGTGAAAGGTTTTCAATACAAAAATTTCCCTAAAATTTGTCAAATACGAAATTTTTAAAAACAATTTCTTTTTAATAAAACAAGTCCTTAAAATAATGTTTGGTAAAAAACTGTCACCGAAAAATTACCCTTTGGGAAAAGTTGCCTTCAGGAAATTTCACTTGACATAGATTTTTTGCGCTATTCTGAATGCTAGGTAAGAGTTTTGAATGAAAACGAATTTATTTTAAAATTTCCTTTTAGGGAAATTTGTTAAAACCTGCAAGTTTCGCATTACTTTCAGCTGAAAATAATTCGTTTAGTGAAAACTAGTCAATAAAAAAATGTCCCTAAAATTTCCCAAGTGGGAAATTTTTAAAACAATTATTTTTTAACAAAATAAGTCTTTAAAATAATGTTTGTTAAAAAACTTTCACCGAAAAATGTTCCGTTGTGAAAAGTTGCCTGCAGGAAATTTCGCTTGAGATATACTTTTTGTGCTATTTTGAATACTAAGCAAGAGTTTTGAATGAAAACGAGTTTAGTTGAAAATTTCCCAAAAATTTCCCTTTAGGGAAATTTGCTAAAAACTGCAAGTTTTACATTAATTTTAGCTTAAGAAAATTTTTTTAGCGAAAACTGGTGAATACAAAAATTTCCCAAAAATTTCCAAAATGGGAAATTTTAGAAAGCAATTATTTTTTAACAAAACCAGTTCTTAAAATGATATTTGGTAGATGTATAGATAAATTGAAGAGGTATGCACTGCGATCTAGTGGGTCTATTATACACTTCACTCACCACAACACATCTATTATTCCTAAAGACTCCAAGTCCAAGCATAACTCAGATTTCTTTGCAAAATCTACTGATATTTTGCGCATTACTTAGAATTGGAAGGTAGATGTGCATATTGTCCGATTTAAACATACAATGTCTTTGTTAATGAAATCTAATTTTTGTATCAAGTTTGGCATAAATCGACATTTTATAATACGAGTGTGTCCACGCTTAAAAATTCAACTTCTTGTCAAAGAATTTCTAATTTAAATTTTGGTTAATTTTGCTGACGCTACATTTCCCCAGCAACATTTTCAGCGTATGTACATACATAATACGCTCATCATCTCAAATCTACACCGAAAGAAAGGAAGCTATTAGTGAAGTTTACACAACTGAAAATTTCTTGCTCAAAAAATTAAAGCTTTCAAAATTTTCTCATTTGAAAAATATTTGAGAAATTTTGCTTTCAGCTGATTTATTTTAATTTTCGTCTTAGATTCAACGCAAAAATTTTATTTTAAACAAATTTCCCATTTTTATTAAATTCCGAGCCTTCTTTCATTTAAAATTTTCTCTTTCAAAAAACATATGTTTTGTTTTTGCAAATTTCCCTGCTGGAAAATTTTTAGGGGGTTGTGATAATGGAATATTCGGTTTCAGCCAAATTTCCCAAATGGGAAATTTTTGTTGTTGTTCCAATTCGTACTTTTTACTACAGCCGCCAATGCATAGCTTTAAAAAACACTTTTCTCCAAATTTCCCACTTAGGAAATTTTTGGGAAATTTTCTTGAAATGGGATTTCTGGCTAAATTTTTGCTATTGATTCAAGGTATTACATAAAGTCTGTTTCAAGGTAATTTTTTATATTGGGTAATTTTGTTATACTCAAATTATTTAGGAAATTGTTGGAAAATTTTTCTTTCAATCGTTTTTCTTGCAAACCTCCCGCTACAGATTCAAGGTGTTCCATGAAATCTGTTTCAAGCTAATTTTTTAATTTAATTTTAGGCAATTTCATTTTACTCAAATCACTGCTTACAACAATTACCAACTACACACTTTAATATGGGAATTTCTCAATTTTTAATTTCTAAGCACGCTGATCAAGTGTTAAGCTCCTAAAAAAGCAAACAAACGTGTAGCTTCAAATACTTTTTAAGTGTTCACCGCGTGAGCGTATTATTTCCAAATCGCAGCTGAGTCCACATATCTTGCCTTTTCACCTAAAATGAAAGAAACAACAAAAAACAAAGAGTGAAGCAAAGCCCGCCAACATTTGTAAACATGTTTCAGCAAGTTTTTTAACCTTCTAAGTGCCAGCTGCAGACAGCACATTAATCTCACCGCATACGCCATGTATTTGTATGTTTGTACCTTACACGTTAGCTTAGCGGCTTTGGCAGCCGTGGCGTATGCGTAACCTGCGCTGCACGAAAATAAACGAATTAAATGCCAGCCAGCGCGTTGAGCGCCATAGTCGATTGTTAGATATTTTTTGCACATGTGCAAGGTCTGCGTTTGTTTATGTTATTGTTGGACGTAAAACAAATATTGTTACAATTGTTGCAGTTGCTGCCCCTAGAAGTATGCAATAAAGTGCGAGTTGGCACAAAAAGCAGAGGAAGAGGAGGAAGGCGGAAGTGCGTGGAGGCAGTCTTTTTGCGCTGCAACGTTATTGCAAACGCAGTGCAGGGGTTTGCTGCGTGCACCTGCTGCAATTTAATCTACCATCTGCGCGCCCCTTCAGCAACCTGTGCCTCCTCTCCGGCTTCCTGCACTTCCTGCATTTGCTCTTTGCTACAACTTTTTTCCTTGCTTAGTGCTGCTAGAGGCAATTTTTGCATTGCGTTGGCACACAGAAAAGCTCAGCGCGGCTTAGCAAAAAATTTTCGCTTACTTTGTTACAATGTTTTGTTGTTACTGTTGTTGAAAATTCCTAGTTCACTTGCTTTGCCAACAAAATCTACTTTTCCCCAGTACCGTGCTACATACGCCACGCAATCGCGCTGCTGTTCCAGCTATAAAAATTGCTACAAAACCGTGTATCACAACAATAACTACAACACCAAGACTATAAGCTGCAGTGTACTTTGACGTCGCCGCTTTTTATTGTATTTTCCTCTTTTGCATCCTTTTTCGAAATTTTGCATTTTCCCTTTGCCACATGTCCGGATTTTCTTTGGCGGTCGGATGCGTTTACGCGGTAATGCTCGCCAACAACAACAATAACAACAACGAAATCGCTATTGCTATAACAGCTACATAAAATAATCATAAATTTTGCGCACATTTCGCTGTCAGACTTTGCGTGTATTTGCCACATTTCGTTGCAAATAATTTTTGAAGTCGATGTCGGCGCCGCGTCAAGCAACGTTTGTTGTTGAGTTGTTGAAATGCATTGGCATATGCATAAAAGGGATTTGCAAGCATTTTGAATTACAAGGAAATTCTAAGAAAAATTTGTTTGTGCGATAATTTTTGAGACTTAGCTTTGGTGGATGTTGTTGCATACAACAAAACTTTGATCAAAGCGTTGCGCACAAAGAAAGCGTAAGTTTTCAAAGAAAGTGTAATTTTTGAAAGAAAGTGTGGAAGGCATATTACTAACACCCAAATCTGGAAAATGTCACGCAAAAATGCATAAAATATTTCAAGAAAATCTGCACGAAATCTAAGGACTTTGGAGTTTTTTATTTTTTCTTAAAATCTAAGTTATACCAAAAGTTTATATTTTTAAATGCTACAAAAAAGCGCAAGATTAGTGTCATCAAAGTAATCTTATGCGAAAAATCGCTTTTTTTAGAAATTTCCCATTTGGGAAATTTTCGAGATTTTTTTCTTTTAGCTGGTTTTTGGTTAAAATGTTTTCTGTTTAGTTGAAATTATGCAAAATATAAACTTCAATGAAATTTCCTTTTGGGAAATTTTTATTTTTCATCGATCTCTTACGCGTTTTCATAGTATTTTATGCACGGATTTTAAAAAGTTACTTTTTTCTCCAAAGTAACTCTTCAAGAATTCCCCAGCTGGGAATTTTTTGGTAAATCTTTCATTTAATGCAATTTAACTGAGATGTTTTTGTTTTTGATGCATTTTTCTTTCCTTAACCTATTTGAATAAAATTCCTCCCTATTCTAATATTGCTTGTTTTATAATTTTACCGGTTTCAGGCAAGGTTTTGAAAAAGATCGCTGTTTTTACAAATTTAAAAATTTTCGTTTCACACAGTTTTTTTTTTGAAAAAGCTTTTCGCAAATACAGGATTATTATTTAAAGCCAATATTTCAGAAGTACTCAACGCGAATCCCGCTGCTGATAGCAGAGGAAGGGGTAGGTCTCCTCTGCGATGGAAAGATCAGGTGGGGAAGAACTTAGCTTCACTTTGCATTTCTAGTTTTTCATCACTTGGCACAGAAGAGAAACGATGGACCCACTTTATTGGACGCGGGCAAAATTCGCTTAGGCGGTTACAGCGCTAATCAAGCGAAAAAAGGAATATTGTAACTTCAAGTAGTTTTTAAAAAAATGCTACACTAACTAATGTTGTTGTTTTCGATGTAATTTTGGTCCCCAAAGTTAAGACATTGCCAGAAATTTGATTAGATAACTTTCCTTTGAGAGAAATTTTAATTGCATTAAAAATCATAATTTTTTGCAACATTTCAAGCAAGCTTTTCGAAATAATCGCTGATTTTATAAATTTCCCAGTAGGGAAATTTTATGGGAAATTTTTGTTTCAGTGTATTTACATAAAAAATTGGTAATGCAAATCCCATACAATGCAAGTAATCGAGTTCAAGCGAATTTCCCTTGTGGGAAATTTTTCTGAATTCAAATCACTGCATAGTAATCTCTTAGAAATTTTAATTGCATCAAAAAACATTTTTTTTTTTTGCAACACTTCAGGCAAGCTTTTCGAAAAATCGCTGATTTTATAAATTTCCCAGTAGGCAAATTTTTTGGGAAATTTTTCTTCCAATCTTTTTTATAAATAATTCGTAATGTAAATCCCACATAATGCAAGATATCGATTTCGAGCGAATTTCCCTTATGGGAAATTTTTTCTTAACTCAAATCACTGATTCTTAGTAAATTTGACTTTCTGCAGCGTTTGAAGTACGATTGTGAAAAATAAAATCACTGCTTTTACAAATTTTTCAAGTAGGAAATATTTGGGAAATTTTTCTCTTAATGCGTTTTAACGAAAAATTACTCAAAATCCAACACTAAGTAAAAAATGGACTCAAAGGAAATGTTCCTTATCCAAAAAAAAATTGTTTACTTAAGTTATTGCGAGATTTGAAGTATGTTATAAAAATAAAGACTATTTTTAAGTAAATTTGCTTAAGATAAGTTCATGTTCTTATTCCCTTACTCATTGGGTATTAAGTAAGCTAATTCCAAATTCAACAACAATAGTTATTATCTGTTTAAGCATGTCATAACATTAATTTCATTGATAGTTTGTAGTAATCCATCACATGAGGCTTACACGCTGAAGTACGCAACTGCCACCAGCTGTAGCGCCGGAAATTAGGCTACTTTATAAGCTTACAAATTGCGCATGTAATACATAATATTTAATGGTGTACATACACGTACTCCAAGTAATAATCCTTCAATCGTATGCACTTGCGAATTGCAATAACAATGCGCTTAAAGCGCAACAGCAACAAATATTTGTATGGGCCTAATCCAACACTACTTAGTAGCGCCAAAATCCTACACACACTACCTTCTAAGTGTTTTCATCCCTCCCGTTCTCTGCTTCCGTCAGCCAACCAACCAGCCAGCCAGCTTGCGCTATTATTACGGCTAATTGCAGCTGACATAGCTACAGGGCCAAAGCGCACTTGCATAAGCAACCAACACTTAAGCTCGTAAGAACAGCAGTAGCTATTTAAGCATTTCCGCTACGCCTAATTGTATGCTATAAATAATTACATGCAGCTAAGATGTTGCAACAGCAGCCGCAGCAACAACGACTTAAAGCACAAATTTCGACTCTTCACCTTCTTCGTAATCGCAGCTGCTATGATTGACATGCCGAAACATGCCTGCTGCGCGTTCTCAAGCGCCTAAAATCCACATACAAAATATTCATCACGTCAATTGTGAGGGCACATAAAACTTTATAGCCTTGTCGCCACATGTGACGGAGCGTATGTTTTAATGCGCATTAAATGTGGGAAAAGGCAACGCTGCAGTAAATACAGATTATGTGGAAATTCATATTTGTAGCAAATATTTCAATGTAATCTACGAAATTGAATTTTACAGCATAATAAAATGTCTGCTTGAGCGAATTAATTAGATTGTTGTACGCGCTGTCACTCAGACTTCGAATTAAATGACAACCGTTGGCAGTTAAAAAGTTTACTACTGGCTGACTGTTGCGAAGGTGCAGGGCATGCTGAGTTTTCATACCATGAAAATGTACGGATTTAAAATGTACATAATTTTTGTAAGACACACGATAAAATGAAACTGCATATAAAATATTTTCCAATAATTTGTCGTTTTTGAAATTTTTTAACGCATTTTTTAACTTTTCTGGCAAAAAAGTAGAGGCGATGCAAAAAAAATATGTATTTCAAAAATTTGATTCGGTTCGATTTTATTCAAACATTTTACTTCAGCATCAAGTAAAACAAAAAAAATCTTTTTAAGTGAATTTCCCAAAGGGACATTTTTTGGGAAATTTTACTTCCACTTGATTTCGTTCAAACTTTTTACTACAGCATCAAATCAAATAGAAAAATCTATTTTTAGCAAATTTCCCAAAAGCGAAATTTTTGTTTTCACTCTGATAAAAAATGACAACGTAAAAATGTTTGTAAGCGATTTCTCTTAAACAGATTTTTTATAGGCAACTTTTACTTCGGCTCGATTTAGTTTCAATTTTGAGCCAAAGCATCAAGTATAAATTTCCCAAAAGGGAAATTTTTTTTCAAATTCAAATTTGTGCTTATCCCAGCATTACTAAAACTTTTACTAATAAAATATTTTTTCGCTCGTATAAAATTAATTTTGAATTGTATAACGCGTAGCTTTTAATAACCCAAACAGCTGCGTATTCGCCTGACTGATTTCTCACATAAAAATGCCGTAAAATTTCTCTGAATACAAATTTCTGCTCTTTGAAACGCATAAAAAGCACATAAATTTCAGCATAGCATACTTATTGGCGCAAAAGCGTTCAGCAAGTGCTGAAATGCTTAATTTGAAAAGGCAAGAAGTATGATTTGCCTCACTCCAAAGCAACAGCTGCAATTTGTGACAATTTTTACTTAATGCCTCGTCTCATAGCTAATGAATTTTTAAATGTTTTTCACCAATATTTTGTTGCCTGCTTTGAGGCGCTGAGCGACAACTTCTTGCCGAACACAAAAAGTGCGGGAGTTTGTTCGAAACACTTGAGCCATGCAAAGTTAAAAAGTTTATTTGTGGAGGTGGCTGCCCGACTGGGGGTCCAATTAAAAAGTTGTACGTCAAGTGCAGCGCGTATAAAAATGAAAAATTACTACTACAAGGTAGGCAAAAAAAAGCAACAATATTTACGTTACCAAGGCTATAAATGTGAAGTACGGCAATAAAAAATGTAACGAAAGCAAACTGAGAAAAAAACAGCAGGAACTATAAGGTTTCAACAACAATGCCACACAGCCAGACACTTGGAGCTGAAAAAAAAAAATATGTAACACAAATCTGTATACAACGCCGAAAAGTATGCATTTAAAAACATACACACACATGATTTTATCATTTTATGCGTATGTATATATTTTTCAATATAGTTCTCCAATTTGGCTACAATTTCATTTACTCTTGTTACTTATTTTTTTGACATCTGCACACCCACCCACCCATCTTATTCTGCTTATTTTCGTTTGCGACTGGTAATCGCTGTGGACAAGCAAGTTACACTTGATTTGCTCTGAATCGTTGTGCATTCGCATACGCTATCAACTACACATTTGGTTGCATACTTTTGTGTGGCAAACCGTTTTTTTTTTCAATTCAATTTGTTTATATTTATATTATTTTTTCTTTCAAGTTAAATAAATCAATATTTCTGCATGATTGCTATTGAATAGTCGTAAAAAAGCTGTCAACTGCAGTTTTTGTGGCGTGTAGAGAACGGAGAAATAATTTGGTTAGAGGCAGAAAAGTTTTTCATTTATTAAAATTGGCGCTTTAAGAGTAACTAGAATATATGCACAAAAATTTGTTAATAGCTCGCCACATTAGGCCAGAAATACTAACGGGGATCAAATACTAAAGCAAGGGTATGGGGATGACGTTGTAAAAAACAATTTTTTTATGAAAAAAATTCTGCGTGATCATAACTAAGTAAAAACATTAGTTCCAGCAAATTTCCCTTAGTGGGAAATTTTTGGGAAATTTTTCTTTGTGCTCGATTTATAAGATACTTTATACAGCATTATAAATTCGATGCATAGAATCTATTTGGAACAAATTTTCCAAAAGGGAAATTTTCGGAAAAGTTTTTCTTTCGCTTGCATTTGGTTAACATTTGTGATCTCAACATCGAGCTACACGCAAATGGCTTTTTCAGTAAATTTTTTAAAAGGGAATTTTGATTTCCACTCAAATTTGTAATCTTTCTGCAGTAAATAAAAATAAGCCACCAGAACTATTTTGAAAAGAAAATCGTCTATCTGATAGCTGTCCTTTGTAATAGCGGTGGAAATTTGAAAACCACATTCTCTGTTGGGTCTGGTACAGTGGAAAGAAAAATTTTTTGTTTAAATTCATCATGTTGAACTTTGCCTAGCTCAACATCACATGACATGTCAGCCGACAAGATACTAATTAAGTGTTTGGACATGAGTTGACCTATTTTCCGAACGAAAAAATGTTCTCTATTGCTTTACTCGCATCTCAGCGAAATGTACGAAAATTTCTTCTTAGAAAATGAGACAGCATGTTTTGGGATGAACATTACTAACTAATTTAGCGCAGTTATTGAACACACGCCACTCACACAAATAGCCAATTTTTCTAAGCACATTTAGCAAGCTATGCTGTCCGGCAATAATTACGTCGTTTTTGTTTTTTCTGGAAAAAAAATTTAACACAAATGTTATGTTCATTTTTAATGTAAATCATTTATTAGTTGCTGAATGAGCAAAACTCTAAACGAGGGTGGCTATTTTTCTTCGCTTCGAGCAGTTAATTTATTTATGAATGCTGCTAAATGGCGGAAGGAAATGAAATGTTTGTTTTTTATGACCTTTTTTTGAAAAGCAGTCAATGTAGACTAATAAATAAATATGAGAACTAGCATATACGGAATGAAATACACTGGGAATTTTTCGTTTGCGAGAAACTAATAACTACTTGTGAACCAAAAGGGCTCCGAATATACATACTAAAAAGTTATTTTTTTTACGATAAAGCTAGATTTCTTTAGCCGTCTCGGAAGACAACATCCCGGATTTGCTACAGCATTTACGGGTGCTAAAAGTACAACTTTGGCTGAATTTCGACGTAGAGCGCAGCTATTAAAGAAAAATTTTCTTTACCGACTTTCCCAAAACAGGAAATTTTAGTGAAATTTTTCTTTTGACTAAATTTTGTTGTACAATTTATTCGCACTTTCAAGACAATGCAAAAAAAAGTTTCAAAAAAAGTTTCAAAAAATTTCCCTCTTTGGGAAATTTTTATGAAATTTTTATTTTGGCTTTATTTCATCACATCTATTCATTTTTGAGCAAATGTAATAGTTTCTGCGATTTTCGGTGCTAGAATCAAAAAAAAATATTACAACAAGAGCTCAAACTATTTAAGAAATAAACAAATATCGTGTGTTGAAGTATTCGCACTCAGCCTTTTTTATTCTAGATAGTTTTCTTTTATTTTATCACACCTTTCACTCAAATTTCCATTGCAATTCAATTTATTTGCTGCACTTTATACCAAATCCTCGTCAAGCTGCGCGAGTGGGCACTTAAAATATATTTGCTTAAGAAAGTGCACACCATTTACTGAGCTTAGTGAGCTTTTGCGCACAATTGTTTGCTAAATATATGAACTAGAGCGTCTAGCCTTTCCAAAATCCTAGAAGAGCATTTCCTTCCCTTCCTAAGAACGTTTTACATACATATATTAAGGTATGTAGTCTCTCGTTTGTAATGACACGCGTCTCTGTTTACACTCCACACTTAATGGCCAAACACAGAGGGTTTGATAATGAATTACTAGATATTCATAATTTATAGTTGTTGTCCAACTATTGGTTTTCGTCTGGCTAACTATGTATGCATTTATGTGATAACTAACAAGTCGACAAATGCACTTTACTAGAAGTGCCATTACAGCGGAACAAACACACAGCGCACTGGAGAGTGAAATAGCCAGGAGCTGGTAAAAGGGATACGAATTGAATGCTAACGCTACATATTTATGTGGTAAAAGAGGCTGAAGATGGTTTTGCTGGCAGCGTCGAGGCGTTACGTAAGAGCGCAGTGTTTTTACTACTAATGCATTTACAACATTCTCCTATATCTAACCTTCTACATATTTATTTCTGTAGCTGTTGTGGTCAAGTGTTCACCACTTGTATGTTGGTTGAGTTGATAAAACATATATGTACATTGTCACTTGTTATTTTTATGCTCTTCGCTCTGCTAATTGCCTTTATTAATGGACTTTTACTGCATGACCACAGTGTGTAGGTTTCGATTGCGGCAACGATAACAAATATCGATGAAGGTAATGGCTACAATTACTACATATATAGGCAAAAATAATGTTGTCGTGAGTAAAAACTATTACGATAACAGTGATAACATCGATAACAATTTCGATAATGATAAATATATCGATAACTTTTCGATAACTTTACCTATAGAGAAGCAGCACCGATGGTGATAACGATAATAACACTGATAACGACGCCAATATCGATAACTATAATAACGATAATTTTTTCAACAACAGCAATCATTGCCAACAAAGTTAGTAACTATTTATGTATTTCGTTACCTGTAACAACAACGTTACTATTTTCCAATACGATATCGATAACTATAACAATTTCGATAACGGTAACGGTAACAATAACGACAGCAAGACTAATCAAATTGCGCTGACTGCTGCGAAAACACTAACAATATCGATTAAATATCAATGAAGTTAATGATAGTAATGCCGATAACGACGTTAGTATCGATAACTATTTGGATTATGGTAACACTACTGATAATTATATTCAAAACGGCAACAGTTAACAATAATAAAAATATTAATAACTATTTCGACAGCTGTAGCAATGGTGCTAACAATTTCAATAATACCGATAACGATGAAAATATCATTATCGATTGTGGCTTTGACAGCTGTAACAAAAATAGTAGGATTATGGAGAAGGTATTAGGCGAATTTCACCGATAATAATAAAAATATCGACGAATATTTCGATAACTAATTCGATAACGACGCAACTAACGAAAATTAAAACGATAAGCATACTGAAAATGGATACCGATAACGATATATGTAAATATCATATATAATGTTTCCACTTTGATAGCTGTAAAAACGACAAGAATAATATCGATGACGACGACGATAAATGCACTGATGATAATTAAAATATCGATGAATATTTCGATAACTATTTCGATAGCTAATTCTATAACAACAAAACTAACGAAAATAAAAACTATAAGCATATCGAAAACAAGATATCGATATCGATTTAAGTGACAATTGTTTCGATAACTATTCCGATTTAACTAACGAAATAAACGGTAAGCATATTGAATGTCGATGAGAATAACGATAATCCAATCTATTTTAGGTTCAGCCATAGCCCGGAATATGTTCTTCCAAAAAAACCTTTCAACATTCTAAGCTCTTTCGTCACTAAAAAAGGAGATCTCCAATATTCCCAAATCCTCATTGAACAACTGCGCAGAGAAGAAGGTTAAGACCTTCAAAAATTGAGCCTTGCGTTGTACAGATCGACCTATCTGTTAGTCTTAGAAAGCTCATCAGCTTCCGCTACTTTATCAGGAGTACTTTATCTTAGTCGAATAATGAGATCAGGACCCCGTCCTCTATGCTGAGTTGTTCTGTGGAGTCCACTGCTCAAGAATACAGAATCACTACTTACTCGATTTGACAGAGGTTTGTGAACCAAATAATAATAATATTTAGCTAACTTAGTGCGATCAGCTGCCATGGTTTGAGGACTATAAATGTTGAATAATCCCTTATTCCTTATTGCCATAGAAATTTTGAATTTTTATCGATTTCGAACGGAAAGAGATCTCTCGTCAAGTTCTTCCTACTTACATACATATATAGAGACGTATATATATAGTATATTCAAATGAGTCGATGAATTTTCGCTGTAGAAAGCGACTTGGTTGATACCAGAAAGAGGATATTAAAATTTGAAGTGCTCGCCAGTAGTCCGTAGACTATTTTTATGCTAGTTGTAGTAGATTATATCTTTAAAAAAATTCTTAAACGGCAGCGGTATCAGGGATGTCCAAGATATCATAATGTAAGTTCTTTCCCTGTGACCGTGAGCCATAGATTGGACTTTCCAAAGTCATCACTTACATATGAACAAACCCTGCAGGTTCTGTCCAGCTCAATTCTCCAATTATCAAGCAGGCCTTACTTCTTTGTCATCTATATATAGCAGCTATCTGAACCATACCGTTCGTGCATAAACCCACAGCGTATATCTAGAATACTTCAGAAAACCTTTTAACCAAAAGTAAAGGAAAGGAGCCACAATAAAGCTTCCTTTCTTTCTGCATACCTGAAACGGATATGAGTGAAAAGTACACATACGTGAACAGCGTAGAATAGAAATAGTAGGCTAAGCTATATTTTCAATTGTTGCAATGTATGTTTAAACAATTATTGGCATTGGTTATCATATAATTGCCGATCAACCATAAATTGAATTCAGTGCATAAATGTATGTGTACTTTTGTTAATACAAACACATCGAAATCATTGTAACACTACTTGTACAACGCTTGTAATTATCATACATTGCAAGCAAGCATAGCAAAATTGATAAATACGAGTATGCAAATATTGATGCGAAGGAGGTGAGGTATCGATGTTGGCGATTGTTACGGCAAAGCAAGTTGTCTAACAGTTGTAGAATTTTATCAGTTTCTAATATGTCGTTAGGAAGCTGTTGAAAATTGTGGGTACAACAGATAAAGTGAGACATGTTTAGATAAATTGGTAATTGCGAAAATGGACAAATTGTTGATGACAAAATTGATGCGAAATTGAAATTCAGTTTATTAGTGACAATTGAACGGAATAGTGGTGTGAAAGTTAATGGTGTTAAGATTTTTAAAATTCTAAACGCAAGAAACAAAATTTCCACAATACATAAATTCGCAAAACAAAAAATAATTTATCGTTGAAAATTAGAAAATTATAGCAGTAACTTTTGCAAAATTTTTAAAATAAAATTTCTAAATACAAACTGAATTTGCGTTCAAAAAATTGGAAAAAGAAGTGTTGGCAAATTATTAGATAAGGGTTTTGACTTGCACGTCAAGTCCAGAAAATAGAAAACAAACAAAATCTTAATTCTTCATTAATAGGTACTTAAATGAAATGTTTTTCAACTATGAACGCTATACAATTTTTTGCTTTCATGCTGCTTTTGGCAAACAATGGTGAGCAATGTTGGAAAATATACATATGTATGTATTTGTACGAGTACTTGCACAAAGTGTCTTAAACCGCAGTTTTCAAAGTAGAGATAAATACTTATGACTCACCACGCTGTGTGAAAGTTTTATTTATCTTAGAAAATGTGAAATATGTAATTATTTGTTATCGAAATGGAAAAATCGTGTATTCGCAGTTAAATGATAACAGTTACATTTTAGAACATGTAAAAATTCCAGCTACTGCTAATAAAATACACAAATTGCCTTGTGGTGTAGTGAGCGGGTAAAAATGAGTCTCTGTTTTGAAAACCTTGGCTTTGCTTATTTTGAACCCTGCAAACTAATAAACTTCCGGGAACTTGTTCCGTGAATTAACTCGGATTTTTTCAATTTCCAGAAAAAAAATCTAGTTATAATGTTATCGATAGTTAAATCCTAGTCGCTTTCAATATAACTTCCGTTGCTATTATCGAAGCTTTTTATACTTTTTTGACGTGTAAGACATTTTTGAAGATTTATTGTCGTTATAAACATTGTTAACATCATCGATGTAATGTGACGTTATCGATATTTTTATTTTGTCGTTATAAACATTGTTAACATCATCGATGTAATGTGACGTTATCGATATTTTTATTTTTGTATCGTTATCGATATTGCACCAATTTTTTTTTCGTATAAACATTGTTGCCATAATCGACTTAATTTTTTGTTATCGATTTTTTTTTCGCTTATCGTAATAGAATTTTTATAAATTATCGATATTATTTATTGTTATCGTTATTTTTTAACTTTTTGGTAGTTAAGCTTATTTTAATTATCGATATTTTCGTATTTTCTTGATCGACATTGTTTTTGAAATGTTCAACGTTGTCGATATTGTTATCGCTACCAATATTTTTGCAACGTTTCGGCATTATTTTTGATCATTATTGATATTGTTTGCATTACAGGGACCGAAAATAATCGTTAAATATTATTAAATTTTTAGTTTTCGATCAAAAAGTAATCGTGATTTTATGATTTTTATTTTTTCGATCAAAACATAATCATTATTTTTCGATTTTTATTTTTTCGATCAAAAAAAAGTTTTTTTTGATTTTTATTTTTTCGATTAAAAAAAAGTTTTTTTTTGATTTTTATTTTTTCGATCAAAAAAGAATCGTTATTTTGGATTTTTATTTTTTCGACCATTTTTAACCGTTATAACGGAGACTGTTTTTTATGACCGCTTTAAATCTTTTATGATCGAAAAAATATAAATCATAAAATAACGATAAAATTTGATCGAAAAAATAGAAATCAAATTTTATCGGCTAAATTATGATTTTTATTATAAATACCATAACCGTTACGGTCTCTGTTTCATTATCTATATAATATGTTGTTACCGATAATTTTATTCTTTTTTATTGCTATAATCAATGTTAAAATAATCGATTGTAGTTATCGTTATCGATATTTTTATCATTATTTGTTATAGTTATAAACATTTCTATCGCTATCAGCATTGTTATATTTTTTATATTTCTTAATTAACATGGCCATCGTTATCGATATTTTCAACATCATCGATATTGTTATCGTTGCCAATATTTTTTCATCGTTTCGACAGTTTCATATCGTTTTCAAAATTTTTTAATGCCTTAATTTTTTTAAGTATTTATAATGTTATTGTTTGCGATATTTTTCCCGTCATCAATATCATTATTTTTTATCGGAATTTATTATTATCAGCACTGTTATCGTTCTATATATTTTTGTTTTCATCGATATTTTATCGTTGTCGTTTTGTTTTCGCTTTCGCCATGAAAAACCATTCCTTATGATTCCTTGTCTAGGCTATGTAAGCGAAACTATGGCTTGTCAACAACTTCCAATAGTTCCCGAAAAAATTATTACCAACCCTAATTTTGGACAAAAATTATGGCTCCGGACAATGAATTAAATATTTATACTTTCGGCTTAGATTAAAGTTAACAAGAGCAGCTAATTTTCAGATGAATTAACCTTAGATAGATTCCATGGTGCCAAATTATCTTTACTCTTTCCTTACATCTTTCTCTGTGTCTAATGTAATATTTCATTTCTTCGTCAGACC